>JADANN010000401.1:3000000-3227269 GCA_018806985.1 Angiostrongylus vasorum
GGCTGTCCGGATCACTATTCCCACTTTTTCCAAAGGTGAAATGAGAAATACTCAATCACCGCTTCAAATTCGCTTTCTGCAATGGAGAGCGCCCATTCATTTTGCAACTGTATTGTTTAATCTTCCTATAAAATCGTTAAAATCCTCAAAGCCGTTTTTTTTTCCTTTTTCCTCGTTTTGAACAGATTTGTTCGTCATTTCGCCTTGATGTTTTCCCGAAGCCAAGAACTGATTATTGAACGGTTTATGAGTGCTCTACGCTATGCGTACCTGTCAAGAACTCAGTTATTCCTCATAAATATCGCGTTTGTTTAAATGTAGAATGACTTTTTTTCCGTACTTCAACAACACCGACTACTACTCGTTTTTCACGGCGAGTGCTTGGTGTTTTGAGAATGATATGCAATACAGTGGCGCCGGCAACCGTCAATTTCCTTTTCCACATCATCCCAGCGGAGTCATTAAGCAATACAAAGCATCTTACTAACTCCTTCTCGAAGCTTTACTTAATTTCGTTGTCGTCTTTGGCTCATTCCAAAAATCCCTTTGATAACTGGGATAAAGACATTGTAAATAACAGATGGTAGGTATCATGCAGACTGAAAAGATAAGTTACTCAAATTGTCCGAGTATTGCTTAGAGTAGCACATCTTTTCACAGAGTTTCCAATGGTTTCCTTGCTATCTAGCAAGCAGCTTGAGAACAATGATTTGCTCATTTGGTTCTACCAGTGTTCGGATCTGATACTGATAAAAACTTCATGCTGTAAAATTTGTTAGTAATCGAATAAACATAGTATTTCGGAAGACAGAACAGCCACCACGACTCATCCAGTATCCTTGGGTAAGTATGAAGACACTCAATGCTGCTGCTTTTTCTATTAGAGCTCCACTTTCTCTGTTTGTTATTCAGATGCATGAGACTAAAGCTTAAGAAGTCGAACTCTTGGGTAGACTTTTCAGGCGACACTTCAGTTCTGTCGTGAAGATGTCAAATTAACCAAATATACTCCGCGTTGACAAGGACGGCTTTCTTGAATCTGATCATGGAACTAAGAAAAGTTCCGTAGTTCGTGACTTTTAGGACCTTCTTAATAAGTAAAGTCCTGTGTGAAATAGTTGAAACATAACATTAGAAACGCTACTCACTTGGTTGATGACGTCTTTAGAACACGCCAACCGCATTTCTGCAATACTTATCGCTGTTGCATCACCAGGTCGCTGATATCCTTCGGACCTAGTGATTCAAAAAGTAATCACATAGAAACATGAGCGCTAATATAACAGCAATTAGCAACAGATAGAATCCAGATGTGATTAATTAGTACATTAGTTGTCGCAAACAATTTTTAAGAGTTGTGGACAATTTTGAAGGGTTATTTGTTTAGCAACACAAAAACACTTGTTCATATCACCGGGCAGGGGCTAGGGTCAATAATGCGTTTGAGTTTCTCGTTTTCACCTCACATTCATTTAATGATTTTTTTCTACCTCTTTATTCTTCCATTTATTATCACTTGTTGCTGTAGAGTCTCATGTTGAAAATGCCGTTTGAAAATCCATTTCTTTTAGAACATCTGAATTCCACTCTACCACGACAAACACACCACAATTGCACCTGGTTGGCAAAGCTGCATGTGTTCCAGATATGTTTCAGTGGCTCTTATAGTAGTTAGTAGAGTTGCATTTAGGCAGACATACAAGTCTGCAAAGTTTATACCGTCTGCCACTACTCTTTAAGCATATTAACACCCGGGAAGCAGAAAATGTTGAGCGAGTGCGCATATCTAAGCAGCTAAATCAAAGAATGTTCTCACTAAAACTATACTGCTACACCATTGAAAGCTCTACTACACCCATTTCTCACTGGGTTAGATTCGAGCCTTACTACACATTACCGCTATTTCCTATTAACTGAGTATTTCGATTAGTCATGTGTTTCCTGGAAAAGCCTCAATTTTTTTCAACCAGTGAAAGACAAGCTGAACCCTCGACGAGACCACACCATCTTGCCGAAATTTTTTACAGCCAGTCTGTCGAACGCCATACGAAATATGGAATAAAATCTCATTATCGTGAATATCAGCGGCCCTGGGCTACACCATGTTCGCATTGTTCACGATGTTGTTTTTCTTATTAACGAATGCTTTGACGAATCCTTACCGATGTCGACGGTGCTCGTAAGAAACATATTTTAGCTAAATATAAAAAAAAAGACGTCCATGATGAATGAAATCTTTTCTTATGCAATATCGAAAATATATGAGGCGCGTAACGCAGTTGTAGTGATCTCATTTACTATCGGGATGGTCCAACCAACTCAGGCGATAGGTTGCTTAAACTCCATCTCGGACTCGTCCAGCCATTAGTCCCATTGGGGTCGGGTAATTTGGTACCAGACTTGTCTGAGAGATGCTCACTCGTTCTAATCTACGTGGTAACTCCCTAGCACATCTATCTCAGGATTCCAGGTAGATTCGATACGCCCACCATTTAACGACATTAATGACAATATAACTTCAACGAAGCTGAGATATTTGCAAAACTCTGGACCGCAGGTGCCTATGGTGGGGGAACGAACGCACTATTGTCCTTTCCGGGAAGTAACGCGTTCACCACCACACCATGCGGCTCCTTCGTTTCGCCTGTCTTGTAGCTAGTTCTTTCGATCTTTTTGCCATCAGCAATCACCCGTCAACGGGATTGATCTGCGAAGCCCAAATCGGCATTGAACCCAGTTAAGCTGAGGCTATAGGTGATTTTAAATGATGCTGAGATATTTGCAAAACTCCGGGCCGCAGGTGTCTACGGTGGGGGAACTAGCTGAGAGACAGGCGAAACGAAGGACCCGCATGGTGTGGTGGTGAACGCGTTTCTCCCGGAAAGGACAATAGCGCGTTCGTTCCCCCACCATAGACACCTGCGGTCCAGAGTTTTGCAAATATCTCAGCTTCGTTGAAGTTATACTTTCACTAACATACCCCTGCCATCAAAAAGAGTAGGCAGTAAGTAAAAAGGTTAAAATTGTGATTATAACTAATGACAATGACGAAAAAGCTCCAAGCAGCGTCCGAAACGCACAAAAAAGTTCGAAGACCTTAATCGACGATGATTGCGAGCAAAATAATCCAAGGCAAGAGCGCTAGAATCTGCTCAGATGATGCGAAGACGGCTCGTGCAAAGCCAAAAAACAAACAACAAGCCTTTCCTCGCAATCTTTATAGCTTAGTTATTGACCATAATGACTTTCGCCAACGCATCGCTAGAACATTCTTCTGTGCTCATTAAGCCGATCATAAATTTGAAAACCCATTGGTTGCTCGTAACCATAGTTTAATTTTATTTAAGTTTTAATTTTAGACCGACTTTCCATATTCTTTATCTATATAGGCAAATCTTCATTTTGCATGACCAATGTTTAAAAAGTAACAACTCCGATAACGTTTTTATTCTTCTTGAGTGTAGGAAGAAATAACCGGTTCTATTGCCTTTCCTCTTAAGGTCCGCTTTCAATAGCCTCCATGCATGTACTTCAGACTCATGTTTGAACATCAGAATCTTCCCATAACTTCCGAGCTCACAGCTCAGATATTTTGTGAGAATGTCATACTAACCGGTAGTAATTCATGTTGGTGACAATGGCTTACTGTCTTTTCAGCTTTTTGATCTGCACATACAATGCACGTACACTTGCATCCGAGTCCTTGATAGAAGACTTGCTCATCCAAGCAAGAAGGATAAGGTACGACGTCATCGGCCTGCCCGAGACGAGACGACGCCACCCATTCAACGCCGTCTATGACAACGGAGAGGAACTGTTCCTCGGAACATGCGACAGTAGAGGAGCGGTCAAAAGAGGAGTTAGGCAAGGTGATACCATCTCGCCAAAATTATTTGCCGCTACGCTCCAGAACGTCATGCGAACATTGGAATGGGTTAACATGGGAGTGAAAATCGGTGGTCGGCAGTTACACCATCTTCGCGTTGCTGGTGACATTGCCCTTATAACTTCAAATGTTAGCCAAGCAGAACATATGCTTTCCGACTTTGATGAAGCCTGTGGAAAAATTGATCTTCGGCTAAATCTCACAATAACGATATTCGTGAGGAATGGAATGGTTTCGTATGCCCCATTCACGCTCAGCGGAACGGAAATCACCTAATGCTCCAGTTCTGTCTATTTAGCTCGGGAAAAGAACATGTTTAACGACTAAGCTCCAGCGCAAAAGCAAAAGGAAACGAGCGATCTTGGGAGCTTTCAAGAGCATCGAGAATGTAGTTAAGAGGGCAAAGAACACCCAACTCCGTACCCACCTTTTCGACTCAACAGTACTTTCTGCCCTAACATATGCGTCAGATACCTGATCGATGCGTAAGCAGGATGAAAGGTTACTTAGCGTTGTCGAACGCGCAGTCGAAAGGGCGATGTTAGGAGTGTCCCGTTCCACACAAGTAAGGGAAGGGATCCGAAGCTCCGATCTGCGTCGACGATCAAAAATCAAAGATGCCGGTCTGTACGCCAGACAGTCGAAGATAAGGTGAGCCGGGTACATAACGCGTATGAATGACAACCGAGGGACAAGAGCCGTTAGTGACTCGATTCCTCGAAATGTTATACGCACTGCAAGGAGACCGCCGACCCAATGGTTAGAGTTCTTCACGAGAAGCCTAGAAAAAATATATGATGCTCGACGAGTCCCTAGAGCGAGCAGAACCCACTGGGCTACTTTACAGAGAAAAATGGAAGATTTACTGGAGCCCGCTTGAGTCACTCGGTGATCAACGGCACTACAGGTTATACAGGTGACACTGGCTTATCTAAAAATGTTAGTGGATTAGTAAAATCAGAGATGATAACGAATTTGGTGCTCCATTTTCTGTAGCTTACGGTTGGCAAAGGATGAAATTCTGATATGGGGGAGCTCAAACATGGAAATAAAAGATATCAGTCGTCTTCTAATGATGACCGTGTACATGCTCTTCTATCACCCAATATCATCGCGTCACTGTCAACGTGGAAGCGGCAATTCAGAATAAATTCACACTATGATAAAAACGTTCGAGCAACTTGCTACAGGGGGAATCTGGATTTGGTGGGTAATCCATTAGTGAAAAAAACTCACCATAGCAGTTACTAGTGGAAAATTAGGCCTACGAGTCAGTTCTTGGTACCGAATATTCACCAGCTTTAATTAGAATGCTCGACTTTGTTGGAAGTTGCCACCCGAGGCATTCCTTACTTGTCACAGGAAGAGGTCTCAAACGTGGGTAATTAAACCTCTATACTACCTCTATAATCACTTCAAGAAATGTAGTGTTATCAATAAGAATATGATCGCACGGGGAGCGAACGTTAGAAAAGAAGCGACTTTCTCTAGAAGAAATCCAGATTTGGTAAGAAACTTATTAGATCGCTATTCGCAAGAGTTTTTTGGGGAGTTTTTTGATTGACCGCACAAAAAGCCTTCGGCAAGGGGTTAGGAATGTTTGTTGTATTCTTAGGCTTCAATCATTAATTTCACATTTATTTCAAGAATTTTCCTGGCTCTTCATTTCCTTTGTCATTTCCAGGCGTTGCTATGGCATCGATAGCTGCAATTGTAAATGCAGCTTACATAGTTTCGTTTCTTGTTTTCAAACAGTGCTGCAATTTATTGTAAGATGTCTCAGCTTTGCAGCTTGACAAGTTAAATCAATATACTTGCTTCTATTTTATGCAGGTAATTATGAGCAAAGAAAAGAATAGCAAAATTTCAGAGGATCTTTCCAGTGCCCTCAAACATTTGATAATCTGCGTATGCAACCGAATCAAAGTGCTGTAGAATTAGACTGCAGAAAGGTAATGCATAGATCTTTCGTTCCTTCCACTATGTTATTTTCTCTATTCAGCGCTTACTTTTTTTGTTAACACTCGAAATGATATCTTGTTTTAGCAAGGACTGGATTTAGTGGAATATCCGCTTTATAGGACAGTTCAAGTGCTCTACACGCTTCTCTGCATGATATCACTTCCATTACTGCTTTATGTATGAATCATGTACATTTTTTCCTCTACATTTCATCGCAACATTAAGGTAAGTGCCATTCAGTAACCGCAAGAGATCCAAGTTTTATAATATGAAATCGCAGTGGAATTCAAGAATCTCAGACAGTGCAGCGTCTACTTGAAAAAGGTGTCCAGTTACAATGGTAATGGCATTCCTCTCGCCGTATGGCTATCCGGCTTTAAAAACTGAACAGACCATTGAAAATCTTCTTTACGCAGAACGGTATACAACAGCCTTCTACATTTAGAGGCCAACATGAGTTCATCTGAACTAATGCAGTGCGTGAATAGTGCCGCTTTCAACATAAACCAACATAGCTTAGATCCCAGTGAACTTCATTAATTCGAATAAAAGCAGTTAGAGACCGCATGTTTTCACCAACTATGTATTGGATTTCTGTTTTAGCAAGATGAAAACGTGAATTTGTGCAGATCAGAAGTCTATCTCTCACTTTTATTTGTTGACGCTCAATTTTCTCAGTTTTAAGGACGAAAGTATTCGACCAAGCGCTATTGCGTCGATTATCCTTTCCTCGACGAAGCTCATTTACTTCAATACCTACGCTGCTGCGCGTTTTGGACCATGCATCTCGATATCAGTAGTTACTTGGATACCTAGATAGTTGGATGGTCCATCCTCATGAGTTGTGCAGACCACAACACATTTTGCATTTGTTTCATTGCCTGGAATCGTCATCCATGGTCACTGCTTGACTCGAGCACTGGCGCGGCTGCGAGAAACTCATACCATGATCAGTTAAGCAAGTGGAACTGCGAGTACAGCTGTTTGACATCCATAAGGAACACGTCATCCCAATGTGTAGATGGCCTAACCTGAAATGGTCGTAACAGACGCCTGCACCTAGCGAAGTTCACTCTATAGTTATTTCCGTTCGTCTGTTGTCTGTTCATTTGATTATGTAACCGGTCCATCTATGTTTCGCTATCGATGTGTGTTCTAGTGGGACTCGAAGATGAGATAGACTTGCAAGAACACAGTCTCGCATTCTGGCAAGATATTGAATATGCCGGCTATGTTTAAGAAGACGTCGTTACAATGCTCTCTGGACAGCGAGCAATATTCTCGATGTGGTTGAAGTATTCGTCCACGTCTCTGCTGCATAACAGAGCTGTAGAAGTACTGTTGAATCAAAAAGATATGCGCAGACTTTCGAATCCTTCAAATGGTTGGTGAATCCTCTAAGAAGCCCAAATTAGCGTAAGCTGGCCTCCTCCTTCTGTTTAATTCCACCTTCATTTTGTTCTCTACGTTTTTTTTGAACGCTCAAGGTACACGTACAGGGTAGCCTTTCTAATCAAAGAACCAACAACTTTGATCCGATCGCTTTCGCAGTGTGGGTTTCTCCTGCACTGGGTCATCCTCCGATTTATGCGTAGTGCGATCATTTTCCCGCTTCTTTGAGGTCACTAGTCATCGCCTCTGCTTCGTTTGCACTTAGTGAGAAGATGAAGATATCGTCGGCGAAACGAAGAGTCGATAGGAATTCTTCAATAAAACGTGTGCTTTCGTCATCCCAACCAAGTGACCTCATTATCCACTGCAGTTCAGCTCTACACAGCTATGGCAATATGGCGTCGCCTTGTCGAATTGCTTTTTTCTATCCATATGAGAATAGTTTGATCGAAAAGCTGTATTTACGTAATGCAGTTCCGACATCAGCTCTAGAAATCAATGCGCACTTCAATTGCGCTCCAATGGTAAGCACTGGCATGGGCCGCCACGCGAAAATGGCCACGGTGTTGGGGCGGCCCGCTGATATATGAATACCAAGTGGTTAAAAAAGATTCGGTTGGATTAGCTGCTCGTCTTTGCCTCTGCCACGTTGGGCTTTCTGTGATTAACAGTCACAATGCCCGACATCTCAAACCTGGGTAATTAAACCGTTTATATACATGATATTTACGCGATAACGCAATTACAGTAGAAATGTAAGCACAATAAATTGTAAGTAAGGTGGTTCATTAGGTAGTAATCTGACTAAATAGGAAACACTAACAATGATGTAGAGCAGTACACTGTAGGACCATAAGGACATGAGAGATGATCGGATATTGTTCGTGTAATAATATTAGTATACCCTACAACACCGTAAGAATTTACCTTACCACAGTGCAAGAATGTGATATGATAGCGGTTTGTTTCAGCGATCACGAAGATTTTGCGCAATGGAGTACTTATGAGCAGTGTAGGCACTTGACACTATTGCTGTATTAGCAACACGTAGGACAGATGAAAACTGATGACAACATAAATATTATGATGATACAAGAACAGGACGTTATATTATGTTTGCCTAAACAAATGAATTGGTATGACAGTGGTGAATTTCGTCGAGTGCTTGTAAATTGCGAAATAATTCAGAAAGTTACTAGACTAACAACTATTAGTAGTGACATGAAAGATTAATGATGACCTAAATATGTTGATTTACTTAACAATATTACTTCCTAAGCAAACGAATGATGACAGAAGATTAATTGGGATGGCAAGATGATGATGAAGGAGATAATGCCGAACTGCAGTAATCGTCAGAAGGCAAATAGCCGTGCTAAGAGGCGTGGCTATTTCCCAACGAGTGGCGTGGGTTGCACGGTCACGCCACGGGTCTCACCCCTAAGAAATGCGTCGTGCCCTGTAGCATGCCTGGTGGTGTGTTTGGTGGTTATAGCTGCCGTATCTACAGGCGTGCCCGATGGTTAGGAAGGGATATGAATGTATGGCACTCGTCACTGTCAGAACACATAAAGAATAATATTACAATAGAGAACATTATTCTCTGTTAGACAATGTTTACTGGTCGAGTTGTCGGCACACGGTCTTGACAGGGTTGAATAACTACTTAGTGCACGGTGTTGACCAAAACAAGTTCTGTTCCACGGTTTTCGAGTAGATACATTCTGTTTTGGTCAAATAACATTTTTACGACCTCTTGGAGTCAATCAACGGCTTGTTAATAAAGATTTTATGGAGGGGGCTGGTCTATACTAAGGCATTCTCAGTTATACTTGCTAAAAGCCGTTTCGGACACTGAAATGGGATCTGTGGATATAAATAGAGGAAACACAGAAGCACATTTCGACTACTACAAGAAACCAAGGAGAAAGCTACAACATCATGGCACGGAAAGTCAGATATGGTCTAAGAACACGGGAAAATACAAAGAAGAACATAGGGGATACACGGAAGTCACAGAGATGTGGAAAATATGTTAGAGTACTAAGCAATAGAAAGGTAACCTCAAGAGACCAGTGCTCTGTATCTTCTGACAGAACTCAGGACTTGCCATCAGCACATCCTGATTTCAATGCGCATTCCAATTGCGCTCCAGCCCCACGCAGTCCGACGAACCCGACGCGCGAGAGTGGTCGCAGTTATGAAAGGTTTAAAACACAATGATATAAACGAAATCGTTGTTGGTTTTTTATGGATGCCGGAGTTTCGTTCAAATTTCTAAGAATTTTAATATCATTTTGATTTCTTTCAGAAACTTTGGGTCTGAATAACTTTAAAAAATAAAACATCTCATTTTAGGAACCATTCTTACTCTTAAATAGACAGAAAAAAGTCTCTTCCACAACCCAGTGACGTTCTGAACACCTCACAAATCCTACTTATCGAAAAGTTATCAGCAGCTTGCGAAAATCTATTTTCGCACCTTAGGTGTTAAATACTGTTCTGTTTCCAGATTATTCTGTTATTGTATTACTCTCTGGCGCTGGTTCAGTCAGTGGCATACACTGGTGCACAGGTGAAGCTTTTGCATAAATTTGGAGGAAGCGTTTTTCCAGTGATTTATGAGTGAAAGCCAATTAGGTAGTTAAGAACCTATTAAACGTTGTTAAGCATGGAATTTCATCGAGACTATCAGTTTGCTCAGAAAACTCGTTCTTCAGATTTATGACGTGAGCAGTTCAATAGTGAATAAGCCTTGCGATTTCTTTCCGCCTGTCTACATCCACGCATGTTTCCATATGGCAGGCGTCTTCTCAACTTATGGTATGGTAAGTTGTGAATAGCCATTGAAAAAATTTTTACACCTCTATTCAGATGCTCACTATCTGAAATGAAGATATTCCATTGGTAGTCCGCAGCCAAGGGTTAACGCTGGATAACGAATATGTACAACGCGAAGTCCATTCTCGTAATCGAGGTCGCCAATGGTGAAACCGGGCACAACATATTCATCCATAAGCTCCACAAAAGTGTGAGCGGAGTGACGCCCTGGGCGGAATAAGTCTTAGTAGGAAGGAGGAAAGAAAAACTTTTCTCAAAACGCGTGAACTACATGGATGCTTGTAATTGGGAACACAAAAAGCCGTTCTGGCAATCATATAGGGAGGCAACAATACTTGTTTACTCATTTACTTACTTCGATAATTAGACGTCCCTAATACAACCAACAACACTGCACTACTATAAATGTGTTGACCATTACGCCACTACATTGACAACTGGAACACTTGAATGTCGGGTTATGTTGAAACGGTTCAGATACTTTGTCTAGCGGCGATGTGCTGCGAACGGACTGTAGCGACGATTCGCTCCAACAAATACGAGAGCAGTGGCATCGCTTTGAGTCTGTTACTTCTTGCGCTTACGGTAAGCCAAATAATTTCTTTATAGCCACAAGAGTGGTGAGATCTGTGCAAAACTCGGAACCTCAGTTGGGTTTCCAACCCTCGATTACACTTTTCTATAGTCTTACGAGCTTTCTCCCACACTAACTGATACTTTGCTATACATTTTTCCCAGCTAATTTTTTTTGCTCTAACGCCAGTATATTCGGGACGCGTGTAGCGTAGTGCTTAAAGGCGCCGTGGAATCACATGCATTCCATCCCGTGCGCCAGGCTCACCAAATATTTCATTCCTCCGGTGTACGCAAATTGGTACCACATCTGTCTGGAAGAATAGCAGTACTGACTTGACACATTGGTGCGCCTTCGCGAGCCAATTGTACAAAATGGATATTTAATCATTCACCTCCAACGATGGATAATTAAGTCGAATCCATGGAGCATCCCTCAAGGGATGACCAGTGCTCTTCGCTTTTCGGGCCTTCTTTGATGCTGTTGGCAACCACTCACCCGTCAACGTGAATGAGCTTTTCTATATTCAGTTAAAATCACCAGTATGTTTAAAACTATTCCGAGCAAAAAAAAGTAGATGTGCGCGCTCAAATCAACTTGTGAATAATCAACCAACCACGGAGAGATACAACGATGCCGATTTATTGAGATATAATCACAGATTGTTGGAGTTATGGTCGCCGCAGATTATGCCTATGACATCGACGATTTCAATGTAAAAATTGTAGTCGATGATTTACGTACCTCCGGGTGAAGCGGCAAAGTTCAACGACGTCGCGTCACTGAACATCATCATCTGTTTCGGCTGCATCGCCCTGTTCTAAGTGTTGTCTCGATTCAACAAAAAAACAATCCTCTGTTTAAGATTTTTGTTTTCGTATATGCTAAAAGTCATCAATTTCCGTATTGATAAACTTCCCATTTATACCAGTGTTGAAACTACGCATGTATGAACCTCGTTTCCTAATGCGTTTCGTTGCTCTTAGCGTACAGAATTCTTTACACCACTGTATTGCTCCACGGATCTGCCTCACATGGCGGATCTCGAGCCAGTTAGTCGCAAGGCTACCTGCTGCGTTCTCATGCAGCGGATAGAGGTTAATTGCGGACAAATAGCGACCCTTGAGTCCCTAAGAAGTAGGTGGATCCAGGAGATGGGCTCCCTGTTTCTGCTGCGCCGATTTGCTAAACACTTTCTGTGTTTACGAGACGTATGCATGTGTGCGTGTGTGGGTGTTTTCTCGTTTATGCGCATTATAATCTACAATTCGGTTCGGCCAAAAACCTGCAATAAAGTGACGGGGGAAGTATTTGGGAGTTAGGAGTCGCCTCCAACAAATAAGCCCCATATCTACTCTGAATGAGGCTGGAAAGCTACCCATGGGTATACACAGCCCCCACTTTCTCATCACAGAAAGCTACACATAGATGTCAAAAAACTAATCACAGCAAAACAAACGGGTTTCATTCCGTTGACACCGAAAGAGCTTCCAGCACGATTGAGTTTGATAGGACGAGTACGAAGACGCCGCTAAAATCTCAAGGCCATTCTAGGTCGTAAATGGCAAAGTAATAGGGTGATAATCTGTACCTGCAATGTACGTACACTTGCATCTTGCATCTGAGTCCTGGATAGAAGACTTGATCAAGCAGCCAGGAACGATAAGGTACGACGTCATAGGACTAGCCAAGACGATACGACGCCAGCAATTCAACGCCGCCTACGACACTGGAGAATTAATGTTTCTAGGAACATGCGAGAATAGAGGAGTCGGCAGCGTCGACGTTCCCGTTAACACGGGTTTGGCCATGAAGACCAATTTATTTGAGCAACTAACGACGCCATGAAGACCAATTTATTTGAGCAACTAACGACAAAAAATCAAAAGTCTAGGATTGAAGAGAACTGGATCAATATCGGCTCTGATAATTTTCGTCGTTTAAGCGTCGACATCAAATTATGACAAAGGAGTCGACGGGTTCTACATGGACTTGGAAAAGTTCTACACAAAAGACCATGCATTCTTCAAGGTAATCATGGCAGATTTTAGAGCTAAGATTGGACCGAGAAGAACGTCTGAAGAGCGTCACATTGGGCCCTACGGATTATATTGGAACGAGCAGGATGAGCGGCTTTCTCAGTTTATCATGGTGACCAAGACCATCCGTGGTAACTCGCAATTCCAGAAGCCCCACCCTCAGCGTTGGACGTGAGAGTTTCCCAATGGAGAGTAGCATAACGAAATAAATCACATCATAGTAAATGGAAAGTTCTGCCTAAACGATGGCGCTGTTGCCCCAAAATTCTACACGGGATCGGACCATCGCCTCCTTCATGCAAGATTTCATTTGTCGCGAGGAAGAGAAAAAAGCCAACAAATTCAGAAAACGAAGTCCCAAAATAACCCGCTGTTGGGAAGGCACCTTTTTTGGTAACATCGACGAAGAATGCGATCGGATCATTCAATATTTTTACATCAGCGATATCAATGCTGAGAGTTCGAAAGTTACCAAGATACACTTAATCCAGAAATATTCGAGCTGAAACGCCAGCGTGGAACAGCACGAGTTGCAGACTAGCACCAACTCAAGTCCGAGCTTGCGAAAGAATGCAGGCAGGCGATAAAAAGATCTTAAAGAGAGAAGAGCAGCAGTTATGGTTGAAGCTGCTGAGGCTGGAAAAAACATTTTCAAAGCCCACTGCAGCTCTACCAATTACAAAGCCAAGATAATTGAATTCCGACGCCCAGACGCAAGAGTTACGGCGTCCAGAAATGCAGTAGAGAAAATCATTGACAGTTGCTAGTCAGATCTCTTCAATAGCCACGTCCTCCTGCCCTTATGTGAAATAAAAGAGGACGAATATTTCAACCCACCGGTTCATCATTCTGAATTTCGACAGAGTGTTTTACCGGAAAACAATCGAACAGCACCAAGTCCGGAGAGGATGAGATCTGAACACCAGAAGAACCTTCCGCAAATCATCATAAACACACACTAACAGCAGGCGAACACTGGGCGAAGGAAAGCCATATGAGCAAGCATGGTTTCGAAAAGTATATAGAACGACCGATCAAATCCACACGAAGACAAGACCTCTTGGAGTACCGCTGGAGTACAAAAGACCACGCTGTCACACGTTCATCGATTTAAAGAAGGCTTTTGATTCAGTTGAGGTATAAGGGCCCATGGAAGCCATGGACAGTCAGGCAATCCGTGCACAGCATATAAAGATTCTTCGTGAGCTGCGTAAAGATTGCGCAACCATGATATCATCATTCTACAACGATATTAACGACCACGTCAAAAAGAGGGGTTAGGCAATGAAGCACCAACTCACCAAAATTATTTACCGCCACTCTCGAGTTCGACATGCGAACACTGGAATGGGACAACATGGAAGTGAAAATCGACGGTCGGCCATTGCACTACATTAGCTTTGCTGATGATATCGTTCTTATAGCATCAAAAATTAATCAAGCGGAACGAATCCTTGCCGACTTTAATGAATGCTGTGGAAAAATTGGTCCTAGACTAAATCTCACAGAAACGATGTTCACGAGAAACGGATTGGTTTCGTATGTCCCACTCACGCTCAACAGAACGAATATCTCCGAATGCTCCAGTTATGTCTATCTAGGCCGGGAAATCCATATGATGAACGACCTAGACTCAAAATTGTACAAGAAGAAACGAGCAGCTTGGCGACCTTTCAAGTACATCGAAAATGTGGTGAAGAGAATAGAGAACACCGGACTTCGTGCCCACTTTTTCAAACCCGCGATAATTCCTGCTTTAACATATACGTCAGAAACCTGGTCGCTGCGTATGCAGGATGAAAAATCAATTAGCATTATTTAACGCGCAGTCGAAAACACTATGTTTGGAGTAACTCCCACGTCCCACTTTCTATTAACCTCGGCATTGATTGAATAATTCTTTCTGCTTCTGTTTAGCAAACACGAGGTGTTATTTTATTTCTTCGTTTACGTACAAGCTGACGTTTTGGCGGATTTCGCCTTCCTCAGAGCCTGGAAAGGTCAAGTTGACTGCGATCTACACGGTCAAACGCCTCCATAACCAAACAGAGAAAATGCTGAACCAAAATTTCAATCACATGGAACACAGAGCCTTTGCACACGCACGGCTTTCTATGAGGCTTCCACTGAGTATGTCGCGTGGAGACCAACCGCACAGAGTTTATATGGAGTCGTAATGTACCCATCTCATCAGAATAACAGGCTTATATACTGCCCAATATCACGCGTGATAATGAGGAATCTTGGAATTAATCCAGAATGCCTCATCAAGAGTTTGGCGCTCTTGTGTTCTCGATTCCTGCACTAGGATCGTAACCCGTACTTCAGAATCTTCTCCGTTATGTCTCTGCTTCCTATGCGTGCCTAGTGGAGTATTTGGTTTACGTTTGCCGACTAGGTGTTCTTTTATACGAACGCAGAATGGTCTACCCGTTTTGCCAACGTATTCGTCCCGCACGCTTTACATGAGATCAGATAAACTGTACCCGGACTCATGGACTCATGCAGTCACCGTCTCTACCGCTGGGGCAAATTATACAATTTTGCGTTGCACACAGACGGTCGTATAGGCGGTTAGGAACTAGTTGGCGTCTTAGATTACTCAGTGGCATTTCAGTTATCGTTACCGATTTCTCTAGACCGGCCCTTCTTAAACAGCGTTTTATAGCTGCACTTACTTCATTTGAATGAAGGGTAGGATAAACGGGACTTATTGCCGCTAGAGTTATCGTTGGGAGGCTGTGGTATCCTCTACACCTATCCCGAGCTGCAGTTTCGTAGCCATTAAAAAATGGCTATTTGTCGCGCCAAGTTCCGGCACTCCTCTCCCTGCTCCCTTCCTGTGCAAACGCTGGTAGCTGTTCGAAACATGTTTCTCACAAGCGCCCTTTTCGTGTGAGAGGGGTGAGAGGAGAGGTAATGAACCAAGATGTTTTTTACTACTTGGCTTTCGATACCATTTCGTAACGTAGCCGTTTTCTGGTAGGTTAATTTGCACGTTCAGAAATGGAAGCCAGTTTTCTTTTGGTTTCTCTCGGGTGAATTTAATGTACTCTGAGTGTTCGTTCAACAACTCGAAACATTTGTCAATTTCCTCTTGTGTTGAACAAATGACCAAGCAGCCATCTACATATATACAGTAGAGTAACGGCCGAGATCGATTACTCGTGCTTCCACCTTAAACATGAATGCAATGGCAAGGCTTGGTGCCAGTCGTTGTCCCATTGCCAACCCTCTGGTTTGTGCGTAATACCTCCCGGACCATCTTAAGATTGAGCAGTTTAGGCACTCCTTTGAGAGTGTTATCAACTGCTGGATCAAGAAGCCATACATGTTTATTGCCCCTTCGTGTTTATAAGGAGCTCGCGGATGGCTTGCAAAGCAGAGCCATTCGACACGCTTGTATAGGGCAGTGACGTCGAAGGACTCCATCACGTATGCGCTGTTAGGCTGCACAGTACGTAGACGATCCAGGAGCATTTCGGTCTTCGTTAGATGGACTGGAATGTACTTCAACAACTGGGTAAGTATTAGGGTTATTAACCACGTTATTCTACCCGTTGGCCCGTCCACCCGTCCAGGTCTGACCTTAAATAACGATGGATCGGTAGACACGAGATTACCGCTGGATACTAACTTATGGGTTTTGATAAGTAAGTACAGGACGGGACATGCTGCTAGGTCAACTTTGAGTTGAGAGACCCAGCCGCTCTTGCCATTTTAACCCATTCGTGGTTCAATTTTCGGTATTTACTTTTAAACTTCTTCTCAGATGATGGGCGATAAAGTGAAGCATCTTCAAGATGCTTTTTCGTTATCTCAACATCTAACTGACGGGGAATTACGGCAAACTCTCCACTCTTATCACTAACGGACAGTCTCATGTTTATCAATCTTATCATCTCTCGTACCTCTCGCATACCACGTTTTTTGCACTTCAGTGAGGTTGGAACTGTATGTTTTCGAGCGATAGTGATTAAGGACTTTGAAAGTTTCATTCGCGAACACCCGAAATTTAACATCAACTTCATTCCTGGGCTCTTGTTGTCTAAAGAACGGCTGAGGAAATAGTGCTGTTGGTATGGCCCCCCCCCCAATTGGTATTGTTCGCACCTATTTTGCGTTTTATCTCTAGCTTTCTTACGAAGTCTATCTTGAAGTTCATGCAAACTACATGCGACCCCTACGCAAGGTTACCTTACAAATGGGTTCAGATGGTGAGAAACTCGGTCCCAATTCTAATAACGCGCGCGCACCGTTGTTACCCTTGAATTTTCTTGCACATTATTTATCCTACTGTGACCTGTTTGATGTTCGTTAGCGGTATTTCTGTGCGCTCTTGAAGTCATGTGATGCGATTTACTCAAAAGGTCTTCGAATTTTCTCCGCAAAGTAATTTTAGCATTAGACCTAATAGAGTTGCAAATCAACACTGACCTATCCACTATTCTCCTCCAGAGACGGTCCTCCAAGTACTGAGCATAAAAGTTTTCCTTCGTCTCGTACTTCTTCCACTTGGCGAACATCTCGTTTCGTCGGCTTCGTAGACAGGTGCGTAGTACTCTCAACTCGATGTCCAGTACTCGGCGACTGTCCTCTGGTAGTCCGCATACATCGTGTAGTCGTCTTCGTTTAATGAAGTTTGAGACGATTCGGTGTTAGGTGTTCTTTTATGCGGACACAGAGTAGTCTACCCGTTTCGCCAATGTATTCGTCTCCGCACGCCTTACAGGAGATCAGATAGACTGTACACCAGCTCATGCACCTAGTCAGTAAACGTAAACCAAATACCCCACTAGGCACGCATAGGACGCAGAGACATAACGCGGAGGACTTTGAAGTACAGGTCACGATCCTCGCACGGGAATCGAGAACACAAGCGCGCAAAACTTTCGAGGCGTTCTGGATCAATTCCAGAAATCCGAAAATGAACCGCAGGGAAGAATGCCTCATTATCACGCGTGATATTGCGCAATATATAAGCCTATTATTCTGATGAGAAGGGCACATTACGCTTTCATGTGAATCCTGTGCGGTTGGTCTCCACGCGACATACTCAGTGGAAGACTCATAGAGAGCGGTGAGTGTGCAAAGAAGCTATTTTGCGTTCAATGTGATTGAAATCTTGGTTTAGCGTCTTCTCTGTTTGGTTATGAAGGTGTTTGGCCGGATAGATTGCTGTCAACTTGACCTTTCCAGGCTGTGAGGAAGGTGAAATCCGCCAAAACGTCAGCTTGTTCGTGAATAAAAATAACACCTCGTGTTTGCTCAACAAGAATTCAAAGAATTACTGCACAATGTCTTAACTAGACTTCATAAAAACATGTACTTTGTGGCATGTTAAATCTGTGTGATTAGCTCGTTTTCTTTTCGTTAGCCTCTCACTGTCACTTCCTAACTGTGTGAGTGCATGTGTATGTGTATGCGTGTGTATGTGTGTGTGTGTGTGTGTGTGTATGTGTGTGTGTGTGTGTGTGTGTGTGGTGTGTGCGTGTGTGTGCGTGTGTGTGCTTATGTATACGTGTATGTCTATGTGTATGTGTACGTGTGTGTGTATGAGTATTTTTGTGTACTGACTAAAGATCGCATGGAGTTCGGATGCATCGCTCAAGTGATGAGCGCTGGCAGAATGTTGAACGCAAAACATTGCAATACGGACCACTTTGTCGAATATTTCATATCGTTTCTATATAAATAGAAGATTCTTATAATTATGGAATGTGACTGCTCATTGACGTATTGATTTTATCTACCACCAATGAGTTTTATCACAATATTCATCCATCGATTTTTCGCCTTCTTAAACTTGTGATGTTCTAAATCTAAGTGACCATGACGGCGAGTTAGTGGTTTTTCTTAAAATAGTGTTAAAACAACTATTAGGACAAGATTCTCAAGTTTCGAGTAGATAGCACTAAGAGTTGGCAGTGTTAGTCATATTGTCCACGAAATATCTCTGCTATTCGAAGTTTTCACGGTCATGAACCTATTCAGTGGATGTCCAAGGAGGTCAGGTCACGGCAAGTGTGAATTGGCAGCGAAGTTCTCTATTACCGACAAAATCCGTTGATTTCTCCACCGATATGACAGCATTACGATGGAGTCCAATCTACGTAGATAGCTTATTGTAGTTGATATGTTAGAGAATGTTGTCTAGAAATCTTCAAACTTTCGCTTAAGGGAGAAATGTCGATCATCAAATACCACAAGCGCTGTACTGTGAACAAGTACAAAGTTCACGGAGTTCACGGCGGTGGAATGTGTTCCCACGCCCTGGTGATGACCTCCTCGTAATTTCGAGTGCCAGCCAGACCTCGACTTTCGATCATCATGATTGATCGAATGTCAAGATCTCTATTCAATCGGTAGTACTTCAGTCTATGGATTGAGTAGATCGGAAGCAGGACCATGAAGATCGGATTCACCTAAAACGAAATCGATTTGGGGAAAAAAAAGGTCACTTCGTCTATTTTTTTCTTTCTAGGTAGAATTCCTCACGAAACATATTTGACGGACAGAGGTGTACAGTTTTTTGTTATTGAGGAATAGCACAGGACCAAACACTCTAATCAAAATGCCGCAGGCTCCATAAAAAACGAAGAAAAGCCTGAAATCGAAATTGTGCAAAAATCTTAATTTCTGCAATAAAAATAGTGGCGAAGGTATGACATTTACAGGAAATATTTCGATTCACTGTTGCGAAGCGAAAACCACACAACGAATACGACAAAAAGGAGCACGGAGGAGAAAGAAGCACCGATCAGATGATTTGTCGTCCATTTCTATAGTCACCTGGAACGGTCGTTCTACCGATGAAAACCTAGTAGTGGGGTGGAGAGAAACCAGCTAATTTGCTTTAAAACTCAGAACTCCGAGACAGGAGACTGGCGGAGAGAAAGGCAAGACAGGGCGCTCAGTGGTGCAGTGGGTAACACGTAAGTTTCCGTTAAGGGTAATCACGTGGCCGAATCTGGCATGGAGTCCGAGTTTTCAAATATCACAACGCCATTGTTACTGTATTTCACCTAGTACCCTGCCATCAAAGAGTAAAAGGCAATGTAACGACAATGGACTGCCATAGTGTGGTAGTGAACGTGTTAGCCCCTCCCGAAAGGGTAATAATACGGTTAGAATAGAGCTTGGTACCCACTGCAGACACCTAATGTCCGGAGTTTTGCAAATATTTCAGCGTCATTGTGGTTATATTTCTTACAATACCCTGCCGTTAAGAAAAATGAGTAAGCAGTAAAAAAGTGACGATTTTGTGATTAATAGGTAATAAATGAAAAGTTATACATCGTTACGTAGTGTGCAAATTCCAATTTGGGCAAATAAATCTTGGTTGGCTAGTGTTTTTGTTTCAGTGCTCGAAAACCAGTTATGCCTTATAATATAGAGAGAATTTGAACACACTCACACTTGAATAGTGGCGATGTGGGAGGCGAATTCGGTGGTGACGACGTTCTCGCGCGTCTGGAAGCGGGTCGTGAGCGTCGCTGTGCTTCTGAAGTTACGTCACATTTCGTGTTGTTTCAGAAATTCGTGAAGTATTCTTCCAGTAGCATTGACATGTTTTCGTTGAAACTTAAAATATGGAAAAGATAAATACATGCGGCAAAATGACACCCAATTAAATGAGTGGCAGAAGTTTGACGGAAACAATGCGTAGCATTGTGTTTTACCCGCTACCCATTATTTTTTCACGGCATGGTATTATGAAAATGCTCTTTCACTTTCTTACAGTGGTCGGATTAGTTTCAACGTTTTGTTTTGGCTTTTCATTTCGCAATGCAGCAACAGGTGATGTCTTTCTTTTTTGAGTCCAATCTTTCTAAAGAAACAGGTATTCGATGAAAAATGAAAGTTACACTTTTTACAAAAATGACAGTTACAGCATTCACACCCATACACCGTTGCCAGATGTCGGCTCCCGTTCAGCATTCGGTTTCTGTCCCATCATTCAACAGTCAATGAAGTGTCTCAGTTAAGCAGACGATTGTACCCTTTCGAAATTCCATAAGCAGTAGAAATGTTGATGCTCCAGAACACCCAGTCATCGTCTGCAATAACTGGACCATTCAGAATTTCCTGTTTCTTCAGCTGAACAGACACGATCGGGAGATAGACACCCTGGGAAATTGTCGTAGCTTTTCAATGTTGAAGGAGTTGCTTATTTACTATTGTTCATCTATTCTTGATTAATTTTGTTGTTCCCCTACACTTCATTTGAAGTCTGTGCTACTTCCTATTCAATATTCGTGACCAGCAGTTTATTTAGTTCATTCCTTGTTATTATCCTTATTAAACAATGTTTGCTTGTCTCGGAGAAAAAATTGAAAAATTGAGGTATTATAGGAATATACTGTAATATATATATATATATATATATACATATATATATGTATATATATATACATATATATATATATACATACATATATATACTGAATATATACCCAATTAATGTATTACTTTGTTAACTAGAACGAAATTCCTCTAATGCGGATAAAGCAATGGTAGCGACTAGCGACGGTGTACAATTCCCGTAAGGCTTTATGTCAACCACCCCCCGCTCCGTGCTAATCAACTTTCCTCATTTCTGGGATTGGAAAGTTGCACAAGAATTATATGGAGTCAGAAGACTCTCTTTAATCTACAGCAGATGGCGATTGCCTGCTGTGAAACGCATGAAATGTCTTACTCTGGCTATCCCTGTTCTTCTGAGATAATCGACTTGGACTGACCACCATTCAACGACATTCATGAAAACGACCAAAATTCTTCAAGCAGCAGCCAAATCGGCAGGCTAAATTCGACAACTTTGTTAACGATGGATGCGAGAAGAGGAATCAAACACAAAAAGTGATGGAATCCGCATAAGATGTGGTATCGCGTGCTTTGAAGGTTGAAATAAAATAATATACTAACACATTCAATCACTAAAACTAAAGAAATGGCCAAATGATTTTTTTGACCCTTCTCCAGTGTTAGCGATGTGCAATAAAGTGGGAAATTTCCGCTTACCTTCTGATCTGCTACAAAGTGAATACGACCTACTCATGTACCAATGTATATGTTTTTTACCAACTGTCCTTGTTTAGCTAAGGCAAGGCTTTTTTAGATGTTCTTATTGCTGTTGTTATCGTTGTTCAGTGGTTGACGTTTCGGTGACTTCGCCTTCCTCAGAGCCTTGCTGTTGGACGAGCCGTGTGTTGTTCACGAGGGGTGACCATTCCTTTAGATATCCAGATATATCGATTATTTTGCTGAGGTTTATAGAAAGCCGATCTTTTGAGTCATAAAAGATCTTCTCATAGTTTCGAGTTCCAATAGCATTCCTAGATTCTCTAAACGGCTTACAGCATCACCGCGGATGGGAAGTGGTCGTGGGCGTCAGGCTGCGATGTACAGCGGGGGATTCGTCCACCCGGCAGGATCCCGCAAGATGAAAAGGAGTCCGGCGTTTCCATCAAGAAGCTCAGCTAAGGGTAATCCGGTACCAGGATCCACGACCGTCTTGGTATAAAACTACTCGCATGGTGGCAAATCTCCCTCTGATCCACAAAGGTCGGCAACTGCCTCTGGTGGTCAAGACCTGGGAAAGTTTGGCCTGGCTGGCCTCAGAACTCCAGGATACCACAGTGGCTAGACTAGCAAAAGCTCTGAAAAGATGGAAATTATGCTGGGGCCCGCACAACCAGTGAAGACGTGCCATCCTAGTATCGAAGTACCCAAGTAATAGCACTCCAAGAAACCACCATAACGATTGACCGAGTATTACCACCTCTGTGCAATCGATTGACATGAATTGTCAGTGACACAAATGCAGCGAACAGGATCAATTAAAATTCCATAGGTTGTACAAAGAAACAGTTTTTCGCCCACTTGTCGGTTCGATTTCTTGTTTTCGTTCGAGTGTTAAGGGAATGTGATTTGTTCTCTTACACCTTTTCGGTCGGTTGGTCCACAAATCGTAGGGGTGTGTCCCGTTAAGGAAGTGGCTACAATCGCAGAATAATTCTTTTTGCAGAGAACCACTACTCCCTTTGTAGACATTTTAGCTTGCTTTGATTACACGAGAATAACATCATTTTCTATTTGGTTAATGTTTCGACATTTCCTCTTGTACTTCAGAGCCGGTCGATAGCAGTTGAGGGTCTAGAGTCTCTCGCCCTCGCAGCATGATCTTTCGCAGCCCGTATGGGGTTAAATTTTCTGAACCGAATCCCTTCTCAAATAGAAAGCTCATTCTGCAGTGCTGCTTTTACACAAAACGGGTTTGCTGATTGTCCACTGACAACTATTTCTACTGATGAATCAACGTACCATGAATCTATTCTACAACAGCCGATACAATATTAGTCAGAATTAGTGAATCAGAATTAGTACTTCTCAAAACCGACCATCGTTTAATCTCGGCCCAAGGACGACTGTGGACCATCGACCAAACCACGGTGAAGAGCAAAGAGACATCAAAATGTTACTCGAATAAACAATGTTTTTAATCAAAAGTGTATTGAAATTATACTCGCTATTTACTAGGTAGGAATACGCGACGTTGTTCTTATAATATTTTTCAATGGTAGCTAGCGTTTCTGCCGCCTTCGTCTTCACCAAACTCACGAAAGATCAAGCTAGGGGGCAATCTAGTCAATCAAATATCTCGCTAACCTCAAAAGAAAAAATTCCAATGCCTAGACTTCCATCGCGTTGGAAGCAAAACAGCTTTTATACGCACTCAGCTCCTTCTACTTGGACATCAGTAGCAAAAAATCCAAGTGGATGACCAGTCAGCAACTCCTCATTAAAATATCAGTCTTAAATATTGTTTGAGATTATGCTTGGTGAAGCGACATTCTCCATCATTCATTTTCGGGCCTAGGAGGAATCTATCCAGAATTCTTCCGGAGTTTTACACGCTCTTCTCCTTTATGTCCACGTGACATGTACACGCCTAGGGGAGTAAATTTTTTTAAATTTACACTTACCGTTTAGGTGCTCCGTTGTTTTTTCCTCTCTGAAAAAAAGCGAAATTGAATGAAATGTTAGATGGTTTTAATAAATATTATAGTACCCTCGCGCATGCTTATCAAGAAACCGCTGACTTAATAATTAGTGTAGATCTTAAAAGAACCACATATTTGCAATTACTAAAAGTACACTGACTATTCATTCCGAGATTAAACGGTTGTCGGCTTTGAGAGACATTTCCTTTGGTTCACAATAATCACTGACTAGAGTGAGAAGAGCTGAGAAAGCTCCACGAATGCTATTATGGAATTCTTGTCTAAACCATGCTTAAACAGTGTTCAGTGATTAAGTGAAGGGAAAAGATGAGAGATCCTCTAAATGCAACCAATACATTGAGTGAAGAAACACTGAAATTCAGGTTGTATTTAAAGTCGAGAAATCTTGAAATTGACCAATCTGAGTTTCGAGGTTCTCGGTCAATTAGCCGATTTTGTTGTGGAAATTATGGCGATGCTATAGAAAAAGTTAGCTGTAATGAGAAAGGAACTGCAGAGGGGAAACAAATGCGGGAACGCTAAGGCGACGGTAATTTTACTGTAAAACGACTTTCATTCAACCTCAGCATCCCAGTATTCTTAGCATGGGTAATTAATAATGAAAGTGGACTTCATTATTCATGCTTTTGCTATAATATCACTTAGAGATGTGCAAGTTGAACTGTCGGCTGCTGCAGGTTGGATTCTCCGCGGAAAAACAAGTGATTATCAACAGAGAATCAATCAATCAAAAACTGTCCTGAACAAAAGAGCCTCGATGAGAGAGAAAACTTTATTCGAACTGTGCCCCAATCTAGAACATTCTACTCGATGCAACAACGAAGACCCAAAGCTCGAGGACGACCTCCTGTGGACCATCGTCTCGGATCAATAAGCTCTGAAGAAGTCGAAGACGTTGAAATGTTGGCCGAATAAAAAGTTCTACAGTAGGCTCGCGCGCTGAACACTCTAAGAAAATGTACTGTTTACTCACAGGTATGGAAGTTGGTTTCATAAAGTCTAATGTTCAGGATATGGCAAAGACGCAAACAATTCAATAAATCGACGATACGGAACGAAAGTATATAGAATGAGCTTCGCAGTGACATGAAATAATGCAATATCCGAAGAGAAACTTTCTTATTCATTTATTTATTTGTTACTTGGCACTATTTCACTTGTGTCGCTGTGCGGATCCCAGCGTTCTTAGCATTCGATTCGTTTACTCGCATCCACGATCCACGAAGGTCTTGAAGTTTTTCTGCATGTGGCGGCTTTCGTTTGCTGCTAGAGGATTGTCGTCTTGTTTATGAACTTCGTCGAATGTTGGTCGAGTCGGTTCACCTCCTGAGATAGTAAGACGTTTCCATAAGGAATAGAGGGAATAGACAGGTCCCGGCCGGTTCGTTTTTTGCCCTCGCAATGAACAGCATCACTACCGTTGCACTAAGAGTTCTCCTCACAAAAACCTGTAGCTAGTAGACATGCAAGAAAAATGAAAACACAAATATGAAACAATATGCTATGAGTCAATTTCATCATTCTCTCGACTCATCCTGTTTCATGGTTTAGAAGAATAGTAACCTCAATCATCGTTTATAAGCGTGTATGTGGCTCAGTGGTCAGAAGTATCCTGCAGTAAACACGTGGTCGTTGTTCAGTTATGCGTCTAGGGCTCAATAAGCCTTCCATCCCACCGAGGCCTGCAAGTTGGTACCATACTGGTTTGGGAGAATAGCGGCAGTGACTTGATATGTCGGTAGGCCACTGTAGATCGTTATATAGGCCGGAAACGCAATCAGTCACCTCTAACGATGCTCATTAAAGTCCCATGTATGGGGCATCCCTCAAGGAGTAATAAACGCCAAAATCTTTACTGTTGCTTTACCATTTATAATCGTCTATCACATGAAACCAGGAAGTGCCTGAAACTAGGTTGGCACTACTGAAAACTATTTTGGCCACTCTCATATTCGCCAAGAATAAGTACCTCTGCTACCATTTCAATAGAGTTTTCGACAAGAAACAGCTACCGTCCATTTTCTAAGTGTAACATCCCCGTTTTCGAGAAATACGTCAAGACAGAAATATCCTTAGAGCCAAAGTTGTTGGCATGGAAGAGATCTTTCGGCTATTGTACTGATTTTATAAAGATCCTGTAAAATGTACAAGGTGCACTCTTTTCCTGTTGCCTAGTTCATGAAGAGAGGAGTTCGTCGTGATTGCTTCTCAAAGCGAAGGACTTACTAGTTAAGCTTTCGTTTCTACCTACTATGTAAAAGTAAATATAGAGAACTGAACTTTTTTAACCTTTTTACTTACTGCCTACTCTTTTTTGATTGCAGGGTATATTGCGAAATATAACTTCAACGAAGCTGAGATATTTGCAAAACTCTGGGCCGCGGGTGCCTATGGTGGGGAACGAACGCGCTATCGTCCTTTCCGGGGAGTAACGCGTTCACCACCACACCATGTGGGTCCTTCGTTTCGCCTGTCTGTCAGCTAGTTCTATCGATCTTTTTGCCATCAGCAATCACCCGTCAACGGGATTGATCTGGGAAGCCCAAATCGGCATTGAACCCAGTTAAGCTGAGGCTATAGTTATAATCACAATTTTAACCTTTTTACTTACTGTCTACTCTTTTTTGATGGCAGGGTATATTGCGAAATATAACTTCAACGAAGCTGAGATATTTGCGTTGCTCCCCGGAAAGGACAATAGCGCGTTCGTTCCCCACCATAGGCACCTGCGGTCCAGAGTTTTGCAAATATCTCAGCTTCGTTGAAGAGAACTCAGTTGTTGCTCATACACATCGTTCTCATAAACATAGAGATTGTAAGCTCTGACTTTTCCATATAAGAATATATCTTCCTCGAGGTCATCAATTATTCGATTGGTTACTCGTGAAACACGAATAGTGTTGCTTCTAGCCATCAATACTTAGTTCCACAGATTTCCAATAACATCGTAGAGAATACGGAGCATTCGTCTTAAAAACTCTTTTTCGATGCTATACTTACTTCCACTGTTGTCATCGGCTCAACGAAAAAGGCGATTATTCCTATCACGCATAGATTTGTTCCCACCAGCATTATACTTGGATTCAAATGGCTTCGTTTGCTTGTCTGTCGTCTTTCCATTAATTTCCGCCAATGTTCATGGCAAATCCAATAAAAATTGCTTGGGCTACGATTCGTGCTACTTTAGAAGGGAGAGCCACTCCCACAGCTTGCTTGAGTTGTTATAAAAGCCTCTATTTCCACCACTCTTCTCTACCGATCCATCCTTGTTTCTTAGGCATATTCACTACGATTTGGTTGAAATGCAAATCTTGTTGTGACTTCAAAGCTCACATTCCGAATATGACCGTTGTGAAATTTCAAACTAACAGATCGTATATCTTATTGATAACACCACATTTCTTGAAGCGATTACAGGAGTACCGGGATAAAGACTGATGGAGACTTTGTTGATTTATTCCCAGTAGTTTGTGGTTTTCTTCGATGTTTTCAATAGAAAAACTCATACGTGAGGGAGATGAAGCGTGATGATAGAAGGCAGCAACATCAATCGTCTGTTCAATGATGGGCGCAAATACGCTTTCTTACCAACCTTTCCGTCATCACATCATTCGTACTCTCTGGACCAAGCAGTTCAGAATACGACCACTCTGTCATTCGAACACAAGCACATTAACAATTTGCGTGAGGTGGAATCCAGACGTAGTACGAGATTCACTAGGAGGCAATTCACCAACAGTTTTGAAGAGTATTTTAGTGAGCGACACAAGGAAGCCGAGGTTTGATAAGAGTAGGTTATTTAAAACAAGGAAAGCCATCCATTCATTCCGTTAGGTTCATTCAATGTGTTGAGTTCCGTCCTACCATTTCACATTTATCTCGCGATTTCTCCCATTTTTTTCTTCCATCTACCACTTCTTTAGTTGCTATAGCGCATAAGTATATTAATAGGTACAGCTGTAAGTGCAAATTACATTACTACTGCGAATTACAACTACTCCTCAGACTTTTCTCAAACGGGGAAGCATTTTATAGCTGCGATAATTTGATTTCATAGCCATAAAGGTTGAAGCAATTTCTTTTATTTCTTGGAAGCGAACATTTCCGTTTAAGAAAATGAGTACGAAGATTTCAGAAACCCTTTCCACTGTTCTCAAGCATTTAACAATCCGCGCATGCAACCGAGTGAAAGTGCTGTCGAATCAGAATGTAGAAAGGTGATTGGATACTCTTGGACACTCTGGCCTTCTAATTATCTTATTTGCACTTTTTTTTAACATTTGCATCTTTTAAATATTCCGAATTATCTACCTGTTTAAGGATGGACTGGATTTGGTGGAATATCCGCTGTATCGGTTAGTTCAAGTACTCTACACGCTTGTGTGCTTCACATCACTTCCATTACTGCTTTATGTAGGAATCAAGTACATTTTATGCTCTACATTTCATCGCAACATTAAGGTAAGTGCCATTCAGTAACCGCAAGAGATCCAAGTTTTATAATATGAAATCGCAGTGGAATTCAAGAATCTCAGACAGTGCAGCGTCTACTTGAAAAGGTGTCCAGTTACAATGGTAATGGCATTCCTCTCGCCGTATGGCTATCCGGCTTTAAAAACTGAACAGACCATTGAAAATCTTCTTTACGCAGAACGGTATACAACAGCCTTCTACATTTAAAGGCCAACATGAGTTCATCTGAACTAATGCAGTGCGTGAATAGTGCCGCTTTCAACATAAACCAACATAGCTTAGATCCCAGTGAACTTCATTAATTCGAATAAAAGCAGTTAGAGACCGCATGTTTTCACCAACTATGTATTGGATCTCTGTTTTAGCAAGATGAAAACGTGAATTTGTGCAGATCAGAAGTCTATCTCTCACTTTTTATTTGTTGATGCTCAATTTTCTCAGTTTTAAGGACGAAAGTATTCGACCAAGCGCTATTGCGTCGATTATCCTTTCCTCGACGAAGCTCATTTACTTCAATACCTACGCTGCTGCGCGTTTTGGACCATGCATCTCGATATCAGTAGTTACTTGGATACCTAGATAGTTGGATGGTCCATCCTCATGAGTTGTGCAGACCACAACACATTTTGCATTTGTTTCATTGCCTGGAATCGTCATCCATGGTCACTGCTTGACTCCGAGCACGACGCGGCTGCGAGAAACTCATACCATGATCAGTTAAGCAAGTGGAACTGCGAGTACAGCTGTTTGACATCCATAAGGAACACGTCATCCCAATGTGTAGATGGCCTAACCTGAAATGGTCGTAACAGACGCCTGCACCTAGCGAAGTTCACTCTATAGTTATTTCCGTTCGTCTGTTGTCTGTTCATTTGATTATGTAACCGGTCCATCTATGTTTCGCTATCGATGTGTGTTCTAGTGGGACTCGAAGATGAGATAGACTTGCAAGAACACAGTCTCGCATTCTGGCAAGATATTGAATATGCCGGCTATGTTTAAGAAGACGTCGTTACAATGCTCTCTGGACAGCGAGCAATATTCTCGATGTGGTTGAAGTATTCGTCCACGTCTCTGCTGCATAACAGAGCTGTAGAAGTACTGTTGAATCAAAAAGATATGCGCAGACTTTCGAATCCTTCAAATGGTTGGTGAATCCTCTAAGAAGCCCAAATTAGCGTAAGCTGGCCTCCTCCTTCTGTTTAATTCCACCTTCATTTTGTTCTCTACGTTTTTTTGAACGCTCAAGGTACACGTACAGGGGTAGCCTTTCTAATCAAAGAACCAACAACTTTGATCCGATCGCTTTCGCAGTGTGGGTTTCTCCTGCACTGGGTCATCCTCCGATTTATGCGTAGTGCGATCATTTTTCCCCGCTTCTTTGAGGTCACTAGTCATCGCCTCTGCTTCGTTTGCACTTAGTGAGAAGATGAAGATATCGTCGGCGAAACGAAGAGTCGATAGGAATTCTTCAATAAAACGTGTGCTTTCGTCATCCCAACCAAGTGACCTCATTATCCACTGCATTTCAGCACTACATAGCTTTGACGATACGGTGTCGTCTTGTCGAATTTCTTTTTCCTATTCATATGAGGACGGTTTGATGGAAAAGGTGTATTGACGCAATGCAGTTCCGACAACAGCTCTCGAAATCAATGCGCACTTCAATTGCGCTCCAATTACAGACACTGCCACGGACCATGCCATAAGAAAATGGCCGCGGTCGTGAGAGGGTTGAATAACGTTGAATAACTGCTTAGTGCGCAGCGTTGACCAAAACACCTTCTCTTCTAAGATTTTCACGTAGAAACATTATGTTTTGGTCACACAACACTTTCACCACTTTCACGACCACTAGGGAATCGATAAATAACCTGTTGATAAAAAATTTTACGGTGGGGCTGGTCCGTGCATAGGTGTTTTCAGCTATACTTGCAAAAAAGCCGTTCCGGATACTGAAATGGAATCTGTGGATATACATAGCATAAAGGAAATGCAGAAACACTTTTCATCCATTACGAAAAACCATGGAGAAAGCTATAATCATTGCACGCAAAGTTAGATATTGTCAAAGAACTCGGGAAAATACAAAGAATAGCAAAGAGGATACACGGAAGTTACAGAGATGTGGAAAATATGCGAGGGTACTAAGCAATAGAACGATAACCTCAAGAGACCAGTGCTCTGTACCTTCTGAGAGGACTCAGGACTTGCCATCAGCACATCCTGATTTCAATGCGCATTCCAATTGCGCTCCAGCCCCACACAGTCCGACGAACCCGACGCGCGAGAGTGGTCGCAGTTATGAAAGGTTTAAAACACAATGATATAAACGAAATCGTTGTTGGTTTTTATGGATGCCGGAGTTTCGTTCAAATTTCTAAGAATTTTAATATCATTTTGATTTCTTTCAGAAACTTTTGGTCTGAATAACTTCAAAAAATAAAACATCTCATTTTAGGAACCATTCTTACTCTTAAATAGACAGAAAAAAGTCTCTTCCACAACCCAGTGACGTTCTGAACACCTCACAAATCCTACTTATCGAAAAGTTATCAGCAGCTTGCGAAAATCTATTTTCGCACCTTAGGTGTTAAATACTGTTCTGTTTCCAGATTATTCTGTTATTGTATTACTCTCTGGCGCTGGTTCAGTCAGTGGCATACACTGGTGCACAGGTGAAGCTTTTGCATAAATTTGGAGGAAGCGTTTTTCCAGTGATTTATGAGTGAAAGCCAATTAGGTAGTTAAGAACCGATTAAACGTTGTTAAGCATGGAATTTCATCGAGACTATCAGTTTGCTCAGAAAACTCGTTCTTCAGATTTATGACGTGAGCAGTTCAATAGTGAATAAGCCTTGCGATTTCTTTCCGCCTGTCTACATCCACGCATGTTTCCATATGGCAGGCGTCTTCTCAACTTATGGTATGGTAAGTTGTGAATAGCCATTGAAAAAATTTTTTACACCTCTATTCAGATGCTCACTATCTGAAATGAAGATATTCCATTGGTAGTCCGCAGCCAAGGGTTAACGTTGGATAACGAATATGTACAACGCGAAGTCCATTCTCGTAATCGAGGTCGCCAATGGTGAAACCGGGCACAACATATTCATCCATAAGCTCCACAAAAGTGTGAGCGGAGTGACGCCTGGGCGGAATAAGTCTTAGTGGGAAGGAGGAAAGAAAACTTTTCTCAAAACGCGTGAACTACATGGATGCTTGTAATTGGGAACACAATAAGCCGTTCTGGCAATCATATAGGGAGGCAACAATGCTTGTTTACTCATTTATTTACTTCGATAATTAGACGTCCCTAATACAACCAACAACACTGCACTACTATAAATGTGTTGACCATTACACCACTACATTGACAACTGGAACACTTGAATGTCGGGTTATGTTGAAACGGTTCAGATACTTTGTCTAGCGGCGATGTGCTGCGAACGGACTGTAGCGACGATTCGCTCCAACAAATACGAGAGCAGTGGCATCGCTTTGAGTCTGTTACTTCTTGCGCTTACGGTAAGCCAAATAATTTCTTTATAGCCACAAGAGTGGTGAGATCTGTGCAAAAACTCGGAACCTCAGTTGGGTTTCCAACCCTCGATTACACTTTTCTATAGTCTTACGAGCTTTCTCCCACACTAACTGATACTTTGCTATACATTTTTCCCAGCTAATTTTTTTTGCTCTAACGCCAGTATATTCGGGACGCATGTAGCGTAGTTCTTAAAGGCGCCATGGAGCCACATGGATTCCATCCTGTGCGCCAGGCTCACCAAATATCCCTTTCCTCCGGTGTACGCAAATTGGTACCACATCTGTCTGGAAGAATAGAAGTACTAACTTGACACATAGGTGCGCCTTCGCGAGTCAATTGTACAAGATGGATATTTAATCATTCACCTCCAACGATGCATAATTAAGTCGAATCCATGGAGCATCCCTTAAGGGATGACCAGTGCTCTTAGCTTTTCGGGCCTTCTTTGATGCTGTTGGCAACCACTCACCCGTCAACGTGAATGAGCTTTTCTATATTCAGTTAAAATCACCAGTATGTTTAAAACTATTCCGAGCAAAAAAAAAGTAGATGTGCGCTCAAATCAACTTGTGAATAATCAACCAACCATGGAGAGATACAACGATGCCGATTTATTGAGATATAATCACAGATTGTTGGAGTTATGGTCGCCGCAGATTATGCCTATGACATCGACGATTTCAATGTAAAATTGTGGTCGATGATTTACGTACCTCCGGGTGCAGCGGCAAAGTTCAACCACGTCGCGTCGCTGAACATCATCATCTGCTTCGTCTGCATCGCGATCTTCCAAGTTTTGTCTCGATTCAACAAAAAACAATGCTCTGTGTAGGATCTTTACTTTCGTATTTGGTAAAAAGCCGTTTATTTATGTGTCGATAAATTTCGCAACTATATCAATGATATTTAAACCACGCATGTATACATCTCGCTCCGTAATGTTTCGTTGCTTTTAGCATATATAATTCTCTACACTATTGTTTTGCTCTACGGACCTGCCTAACAGGAGGGATCTCGAGCCGGTTAGTCGCCGGAGTACTTGGCGCGCCCAGGTGGCGGACAGGGGGGTTATTCGTGGAAAAATAGCGACCCTTGCTTCTTTGAGACGTAGATAGATTTGGGGGGATGAACTCCTTTCTTCAGGATTTCTCGTTTATGCAGATTGTGTGCCTGCAATCAAGTGAGAGGGAGCTGTGTGGGAGGCGGTAAGCAGTAGCCTCCAACAAATAAGCTCCATGTCTATTCTGGGAGAGACTGGCAAGCTACCCGTGAGTAAAGCCAGCCCCCACATCCAGAGGTTAACAAACTATATGTGGGTATCAAAAAAGCCAACTAACTAAAATAAAAATAAAAATGGGCCCCACTACCGTTACGCCAAAAGAGCCCCCGATACGATAACGTTAGATAGGACGAGTACTAAAATGCTGTTTAAATCTCGTGGCCATTACAGGTCCTAAATCGCAAAGAAATAACGCGACCATTTGCACCTGCAATGCACTCACACTTTCCTCTGAGTCCTGAATAGAAGACTTGATCAAAAAGCCAGGAAGGATAAAGTGCGACATCATCGGACTGGACGAGACGAGACGACGCCACTCATTGAACGTTGTCTATAACACTGGAGATCTACTGTTCTTCAGAACATGCGACAATGGAGGAGTCGGGAGCGTCGGCGTTCTCGTCAACACGAGTTCGGCCATGAACATCAATTCATTCGAGCAACTAACAATCCTGATCGTACGTATACATTTAAGAGATCTGGATCATTACAGACTTTGACGATCCTCGTCGTTTACGCGTCGACATCAAATTATAACGAAGAAGAAGTCAAAGCGCTCTATATAAACTTGGGGAAGTTCTACAGAGAAGACCATACATTCTTCAAGGTCACCATTGGAGATTTTAAGCTAAGACTGGACCAAGAACGACGTCTGAAGAACGTCACATTGGGACCCACGGATTAGACTGGAACGAACAGGGTGAACGGTTGTCTGAATTTATCATGACGACCAAAACCATTAATGGTGACTAGCAGTTCCAGATGCCCCACTCTCAACGCTGGACGTAGGAGTTTCCCAATAGAGACTTAACGAAATGAACCATATCACAGTAAATCGAAGATTTTGCCTAACTAATGTCGCCATTGTCCCAAAATTCTACACGGAATCAGACCATTTCCTCCATCTTGTAAGATTTTTATTCCTCTCGGAAAGCTCAAAAAACCGCTAAATTCGAAAAACGAAGCCCCCAGAGCCACCATAAACTGGAATTATTCAATTTACTAGTCGGCTGTTGGGAAGATACCGTTCTTGGTAACATCGACGAGGAATACGATCGCCTCATTTAACTTCTTCACATTAGCGCTATGAAAGCCGTGAGTTCGAAAGTCACCAAGAGACGCCTGTCTCCAGAAACACTCGAGCTGATGGAATCGCACGAGCTGCAGGCAACCGCGAACTAACGTCCGAACTTGCAAAACAATGCAGACAGGCGATAAAAGAAGATCCTAAAGAGAGAAGAGCAGAAGTAATGGTCGAAGCTGCAGAGACTGGGAAAAGCACTCACAAAGCCCACCGAAGCCTCGCCAATTACAAGACCAAGATGATTGCTCTCCCACGCCGACGCCCAGACGGAACAGTTACGGCGTCCAGAAATGCAGTGGAGAAAATCATTGACAGTTGCTAGTCAGATCTCTTCAACAACCACGTCCTCCTGCCTTTATACGAAATAAAAGGGGATGGATATGTCATCCCACCGGTTCTTCATCTTGAAATCCGACACACTGTTGCATGGGAAAACAATCGAACAACAGCATGTCCGGAGAAGATGAGATCTGAACACCAGAAGAAACTTCCGCAAATCATCACAAACACACCAGCTCAGCTTTCTACACGTTATTTGTTTGAATGCAATGTTCCTACTCAGTGGAAAACCCGCAAGAAAGAACAGTGGACGAAAGAAAGCCACGTGAGCATGCAGGGTTCAAAAGTATTTACCACGACCGACCAAATCCACACGAAAGCAAGATCCATTGAAGTACTGCGCGAGTACAAAAGACCGCTGTGTCTTACTTTCATCGATTTAAAGAAGGCTTTTGACTTAGCTGAGTTAGAAAGGTCCATGGAAGCTATGCGCAGCAGGCAGTCCCTAGTCAGCATACAAAGATTCTTCGTGAGCTGTATAAAAAAGTTAAAAACCACGATATCACCATTCTAAAACGATGTTATCGTCGACGTCAAAAGACTGGTTAGACAAGATATCATATCATCTCATCATCTTGCCAGAACTATTTACCCTCGAGAAACGTCATGCGAACGCTGGAATTAGACAACATGGGAGTAGAGGACATAGATGGTCGACAGTTACACCATCTTCGTTTTGCTGATTGCATTGTTTTTTATAAAACCAAACATTAGCCAAGTGGAATGAATGCTTGCGGATTTGAAAACATTTGTGAAAAAATTGGTCTTCGACAAGATCTCACGAAAACGATGTTCATGAGGCACGGATTGGTTACGTTTGTCCCCCTTCACGCTCAGCGGAATGAATATCTTTGAATGCTCCATTTACGTCATTCTAGATCGGGAAATCAACATATGGAACGACTTAGCTCCAGAGTTGAGCGGAAGGAAACGAGCGGCTTGTGGAGCTTTCAAAAGCATCGAGGATGTAGTGAACAGAACAAAGAACACCCTGATTCTGACCCTATTTTTTTCAAATCCGCGATAATTCCTGCTTCAACATATACGTCGGAACCTGGTCGCTGCGTATGCAGGATGAAAAAATCAATTAGCATTACTTAACGCGCAGTCGAAAACACGATGTTTGGAGTGTCCCGTGTCACACCAACAAGCGAAGAAGCGATCCAAATCCCGGATCTGCGTCAATGATCAAAAATCAAAGATGCCGTTCTATGGGCCAAACTGTGGAGGATAAGGTGCACCGAGCACGTAATGCGTATGAATGACAACCGATGAACAAAAGCCGTTAGTGACTGGATTCCTCGGGATGTCAAGCGCACTGCAGGGAGATCACCGACCCGATGGTCACAGTTCTTCACGAAAAGCGTAGAAGAAAGATATGATGCTCGACGAGTCCATAGACCGAGCAGAACCCACTGGTCTGGCCTTGCACGCGATAGAGAAAAGTGGAAAATTTGTTGGCACGATTACTAGCGGGGCGACAGGTGATGGTTTTGCTATTGATTCTTTTTGTTATTTTTCTTTCCCTGTTGCTTGAGGAAGCATTTCCGTAACACCCACGACTGTAGGGCTGAAGGAAAAGATAAAGTAGGCAACCGAAAAATGGCACACTATAGAGATGAAAAACACTCCTGGTTCTGGTCTTCCGATGATAGTAGTAAACGACCTGAATTTTATCGTTCTGAGAAGTGTCAATGGACTTCAACCCCTCTGACCAATCGTCTCCACTTCAGCATCTTCATTTTTACTCTATTACAAGAGAGTTCAGTTTCACTGTTGTTTTTCTGTATCTTAAGTGAACATCAAAATCGCAAAGCATTAGCAATCCTCAATCAATCCAATCCAATCCAAAGCAATCAATCCTTTTTTGTAGTTGAGTAAGGCAACCAGTGCATGTGAACATCTCACTTAACTCTTCCGCGTTAAATCGTCATTGTGCGCTGCCTTTGTCGACAGGCACCTAACGCAGCAGTATATTCCTATAATACCTCCAATTTTCAATTTTTTCTCCGAGACAAGCAAACATTGTTTAATAAGGATAATAACAAGGAATGAACTAAATAAACTGCTGGTCACGAATATTGAATAGGAAGTAGCACAGACTTCAAATGAAGTGTAGGGAACAACAAAATTAATCAAGAATAGATGAACAATAGTAAATAAGCAACTCCTTCAACATTGAAAAGCTACGACAATTTCCCAGGGTGTCTATCTCCCGATCGTGTCTGTTCAGCTGAAGAAACAGGAAATTCTGAATGGTCCAGTTATTGCAGACGATGACTGGGTGTTCTGGAGCATCAACATTTCTACTGCTTATGGAATTTCGAAAGGGTACAATCGTCTGCTTAACTGAGACACTTCATTGACTGTTGAATGACGGGACAGAAACCGAATGCTGAACGGGAGCCGACATCTGGCAACGGTGTATGGGTGTGAATGCTGTAACTGTCATTTTTGTAAAAAGTGTAACTTTCATTTTTCATCGAATACCTGTTTCTTTAGAAAGATTGGACTCAAAAAGAAAGACATCACCTGTTGCTGCATTGCGAAATGAAAAGCCAAAACAAAACGTTGAAACTAATCCGACCACTGTAAGAAAGTGAAAGAGCATTTTCATAATACCATGCCGTGAAAAAAATAATGGGTAGCGGGTAAAACACAATGCTACGCATTGTTTCCGTCAAACTTCTGCCACTCATTTAATTGGGTGTCATTTTGCCGCATGTATTTATCTTTTCCATATTTTTAAGTTTCAACGAAAACATGTCAATGCTACTGGAAGAATACTTCACGAATTTCTGAAACAACACGAAATGTGACGTAACTTCAGAAGCACAGCGACGCTCACGACCCGCTTCCAGACGCGCGAGAACGTCGTCACCACCGAATTCGCCTCCCACATCGCCACTATTCAAGTGTGAGTGTGTTCAAATTCTCTCTATATTATAAGGCATAACTGGTTTTCGAGCACTGAAACAAAAACACTAGCCAACCAAGATTTATTTGCCCAAATTGGAATTTGCACACTACGTAACGATGTATAACTTTTCATTTATTACCTATTAATCACAAAGTCGTCACTTTTTACTGCTTACTCATTTTTCTTAACGGCAGGGTATTGTAAGAAATATAACCACAATGACGCTGAAATATTTGCAAAACTCCGGACATTAGGTGTCTGCAGTGGGTACCAAGCTCTATTCTAACCGTATTATTACCCTTTCGGGAGGGGCTAACACGTTCACTACCACACTATGGCAGTCCATTGTCGTTACATTGCCTTTTACTCTTTGATGGCAGGGTACTAGGTGAAATACAGTAACAATGGCGTTGTGATATTTGAAAACTCGGACTCCATGCCAGATTCGGCCACGTGATTACCCTTAACGGAAACTTACGTGTTACCCACTGCACCACTGAGCGCCCTGTCTTGCATTTCTCTCCGCCAGTCTCCTGTCTCGGAGTTCTGAGTTTTAAAGCAAATTAGCTGGTTTCTCTCCACCCCACTACTAGGTTTTCATGGGCAGAACGACCGTTCCAGGTGACTATAGAAATGGACGACAAATCATCTGATCGGTGCTTCTTTCTCCTCCGTGCCTCTTTTTGTCGTATTCGTTGTGTGGTTTTCGCTTCGCAACAGTGAATCGAAATATTTCCTGTAAATGTCATACCTTCGCCACTATTTTTATTGCAGAAATTAAGATTTTTGCACAATTTCGATTTCAGGCTTTTTCTTCGTTTTTTTATGGAGCCTGCGGCATTTTGATTAGAGTGTTTGGTCCTGTGCTATTCCTCAATAACAAAAAACTGTACACCTCTGTCCGTCAAATATGTTTCGTGAGGAATTCTACCTAGAAAGAAAAAATAGACGAAGTGACCTTTTTTTTCCCAAATCGATTTCGTTTTAGGTGAATCCGATCTTCATGGTCCTGCTTCCGATCTACTCAATCCATAGACTGAAGTACTACCGATTGAATAGAGATCGTGACATCCGATCAATCATGATGATCGAAAGTCGAGGTCTGGCTGGCACTCGAAATTACGAGGAGGTCATCACCAGGGCGTGGGAACACATTCCACCGCCGTGAACTCCGTGGACTTTGTACTTGTTCACAGTACAGCGCTTGTGGTATTTGATGAATCGACATTTCTCCCTTAAGCGAAAGTTTGAAGATTTCTAGACAACATTCTCTAACATATCAACTACAATAATCTATCTACGTAGATTGGACTCCATCGTAATGCTGTCATATCGGTGGAGAAATCAACGGATTTTGTCGGTAATAGATAAATTCGCTGCCAATTCACACTTGCCGTGACCTGACCTCCTTGGGCATCCACTAAATAGGTTCATGACCGTGAAAACTTCGAATAGCAGAGATATTTCGTGGACAATATGACTAACACTGCCAACTCTTAGTGCTATCTACTCGAAACTTGAGAATCTTGTCCTAATAGTTATTTTAACATTATTTTAAGAAAAACCACTAACTCGCCGTCATGGTCACTTAGATTTAGGACATCACAGAAAAGTCGATGGATGACTATTGTGATAAACGTCATTGCTGCTAGATTAAAACATACTGTGTAACAAGTTTCACTATCAGTGTAAGAAACAGAGTAAGGGCGAAGGGCACGGGCGGATCATACCGAGCTGAGAAAGCAATGTGCCATACCACAACCTTAAGTTATTGAACCGTTAGTATACACAAATACAAAACTAATAACATAATAATAACGAGACAAAAGTAGTGGCAGAGGAATCATGCAAGTTAAAGTTGTGAGGCGCTGTGGCTAATAGTGAAGTGAGGTTAATAACAAGACAATGGCATTGAAACATTACTACATCACTGATACAATGATAAAAGCAATAATAACAAAAAAAAATAACGGTTCGTTAGCCATGGGCGATGCCGCGCTCGGACTATCCGCGGCCCGTGCGGCGGCTGAAGGAGACAGTATGCTGGGGTGGAGAGGGACACAGACGAGCCGTGTTTTCGGCTGAGCTAAGGATCAACACTATAGTGGTGAAGTGCACTTAATCATGATCGATGAGGACAGTAAGTTGCATGAGCATTGATAATGCTATGGAGAATGACCGAAGAGTCACTTACGGAACACAGTCAGGCGGCTGGTATTGGATAACGCTATGTGTGCAACGTAAAGTTTGAGCATCGATGGGTGCCACCATTGCCTAAGAGATAACATGGGCCAGAAAGATAGCGACTGAGAACTGATAAGCCGATTATAGCGGCATAACAGCTACACAGCATAAGGTGGCCGGTCAACGGCCTTGTACGCACGGCGTACATTGTGGGAGGAATGGTACATGCCACCGATGGCGTTGCAAGCAGAACGCATTTGGAAACACCTGCCGCTACTGACATCGCACCGTAGACTAGCTAAGAAATGAAAAACATTGATCTGACGATGACTGAGGATGACTAAGAATGACTGAGGATAAATGAGGATGAGTGAGGATAACTGAGGATGACAGTGGATAACTGATGAAGGAGAGCTAGCCAAAAATAACAACTAAGGATGTTGCTGCAAGAAGCGGATTATACGCACCACCGATCGGGAGACGTGAGTGATGGTATGTTTCCCTCATCAATTGTATATGGCTTATATAGGCCGCGGTAGCCGCGTGCATATGCAGCCGCGGCGGATCTCGATTGTTGATCCTAGGACGCAATAGTCTGTACAGCAAACTGCCTGAAACATCAAACGTTATTGGTTTCGTTGTTTCACAATGCAATAGTAAACTTTTCTACTGCTACGTCTCCGTCCTCGGATAGGCCATCGCTGTTGTGCGACCCATGTCAACTGCCTAAAACACTGAATGTTGTTGACCGGGTAGACCACGAAGGTTACAATGCGGCATGTGGAGTGCGACTGCGAAGCGACCATGGTATCGACATGAAACATGATTGTTTAGATAGTTAGAGAACTCTTCAAGAGGGAAGTTCTCTATACACCCGCCCATAAGGACCATGTCGAGATTTTGCTAGCTTTTTGACAAAAGGTTCTTGCAAGATGTAGCAAGTTTAAGAGGTACCTGAAAAACGTAATGATAAAACGTCGACAAAAAAAAACATCAAATAGTGTGTGATATACTATATCTACCTCAGAAATTGATCGATCTATCGACACTCCAGGCCCGTCTAGCTTAATGATTGATTGTCTTGCTGCCCATCTTTCACAGTGCTTCTTGTGTGAATCGACGTTTCCTTGGTCATTAGTTGCACGGATATGTGCGCTTGCTGTTGTTTTCCTCACTGTTGCGCCTCTCTAGTTTGGACAACGTCCATTTTCAGTGCTAATAATAGATTGATGGGTCCACAAATTCTGCGATGCGATAGGAGAACGACCACTACTTCGCGTACGACTCTCTCTGAATTGGCTAGAATTTCTTCAAATCTTCCTATTTTCCACATGGATCTAGGTTACATATGATCGTTGGTCAGCACCATATTATCCTTATTCGGTGAGTGTTTTGAATACTGCGTTTCGTTCTGTTCCGAACTGGTGTCTTTCTCGTAGCGATGTAAAATACATATTGATCAGAAAGGCTACTCACCGTGTTCTTACGAGTGGGAATGACCCACGCGTTGTTCACGTGAAGTCGCCAGCGAGACCCACCCAGGTCAAAAAATCATTTTGAAATAAGGCGCCAGGTCACGTGTGATAGTGGGGCATTCGTGTTTCCTGTTAATCTTCGAATTTTTAAAATTTATCCAAAACGCCTCAAGAGTTCTTCGCGTTGGTGTTTTCGCGTTGAACCTTATCCTGACACCCAGTTGCTAAAATTCATTCCAACTCATCTACCTAACACCAAAATATTTCTAGACCACCTAGGGTGCGCGCAACCAAACAGCACGCATGTAATGGAGTCATTCGATGTTACTTCACTTTATACCAAGTGCTGAATGACTCCGCAATGCAAGCCATTCTCGAGTTGCTCGTAGAGCACGAAAAGAAAATAAAGTTTATCGACTGCGCAACTAATGACTCTCTTAAAACAGTGTCTTAGTTGTTCAATCTTCAGGTGGTCTGGAAAATATTTCTCATAAATTAGAGGGTTGGCAATGCTACAGCGATTAGCACCAAGCCTTATCATCGCCATTTTGTCCGAGCTGGAAGCTCCAGTTCTCGACCACCGACCATTACTCTACTGTCGATACTTAGACGACTGCTCCATCGTCTGTTCCACACAAGAACAGATGGATGAGTGCTTCAAATTGTTAAACAGACAGTTAGAGTATACAAAATTCACACGGGAAAAACCAACCGGAAACTGGGTTCCGTTCCCAAACATTCAAATAAAGCTCTCAGAAAGTGGCTATATAACAAAATGGTATCGTAAGCCAAGTAGTAAAAATATACTAGCTCATTACCTCTCCTCTCTTGCTTCACACATGAAAAAGCACTCATCAAAAACACCTACCAAACGGCTGAAAATGTGTACACAGGGCACAAGTCAGCCATCGACCAACAACACCAACAGCAACGACGACAACAAAAACGACAATGAAGACCTATACTAACCTCGTATTAGTTCAACAAGACCAGTTTGTAAGATCATATAAATAAATATACCAACTATTTATGCCGAGGTTTACAGAAAGTCGGTCCTTTGAGTTATGCAGAGAGTGATTTTTCCCAGACAAGTCCGCCACCAACTTCCCGACCCCGGAGGGATGACAGGCTTGGTTGGCCCGGAGCCGAATCGAGCTAGCACCATGCTCGTGATCACGGACCTCACTACCACTGTGCAATCCGCCTCCAAACATCTCCATCAATAGTACGAATTACTCTGTATTGATATCCTACACCTATTGGATGGAATCGCACTTCCAAAGAAGAATGATGCGTAGGCAAGGGAGTTTCGCGTTCAATATAACAATTAGCACTACGTGTAGGTAATCGAAGACTGCGGAATAGGAGTACGTAGAGGCAAACCCGAAGACTGTGGACTAGGAGTACTTGGAAGGGACTTCTCAACCATAGTGACCAGACTATCCATATTAGCGGATGAAGACGACCGCAATTCTCAGAAGTTGGGGTATGCATCGATGTGGAGATCTTTTCAGTTAGCTTTAGCCAATCTCGCTCAGTGATTAGACAAGTCAGTGGTGGCAGAGGGTAGATGGCTATTTCCAGTAGGAAACTCCCGTTGCTGATGTTGCTGACTGTGAGAAGGGGTTTATGCGGCTTCCAACGAAGGAATTCCTCCAGTACTTTGTAGTAGAGCATGACATACATCCTAACCGACGACACTTTGTCGGGCCCCCGACTGTTTCCTGTTGTTTGGATGAGCCCGACGTGTCTGACATTTCTACCGACGTCGGTGGTCGTTGACGTTCTAATGTTCAAGAGCCACCATCAGAAGAAATCGAGGAGCTAGTCCTACTACTTTGTCAAGCCCTTATCGCTTCAAACTTGGGTAATTGGTAGTTCAGTGGTGGAGTGCTCGCATGCCACATGGGCGACCCGGGTTCGATTCCCAGCCAATGCACCATGTAAGGAAGATAGTTGGGGCGAAGACGACAGATGAGTCTTCTTGAGCTGGGAAGGCGGTGTGCTATACCTCAAACCAAGATGATTAAACCGTTTATAAACATAAGTGCAACATTAATAACATAAAATAGCGACAGAAAAGTAGTAGCACAACAACCACGCAAATTAAAGTTATGAGCCGCTATGGCTAGTAGTGAAGTGAGGTTAATAACAAGATAATGGCACTGAAACATTACTACATCACTGATACAATGATAATAGCAATAATAACAATATAAAAATAACGGTTCGTTAGCCATGGGCGATGCCGCGCTCGGACTATCCGCGGCCCGTGCGGCGGCTGAAGGAGAGAGTATGCTGGGGCGGAGAGGGACACAGACGAGCCGTGTTTTCGGCTGAGCTAGGGATCAACACTATAGCGGTGAAGTGCACTTAATCATGATCGATGAGGACAGTAAGTTGCATGAGCATTGATAATGCTATGGAGAACGACCGAAGAGTCACTTACGGAACACAGTCAGGCGGCTGATCTTGGATAACGCTATGTGTGCAACGTAAAGTTTGAGCATCGATGGGTGCCAACATTGCCTAAGAGATAACATGGACCAGAAAGATAGCGACTGAGAACTGATAAGCCGACTATAGCGGCATAGCAGATGCACAGCATAAGGTGACCAGTCAACGGCCTTGTACGCACGGCGTACATTGTGGGAGGAATGGTACATGCCACCGATGGCGTTGCGAGGAGGACGCATTTGGAAACAGCCGCCGCTACTGACAACGCACCGTAGACTAGCTAAGAAACGAAATACATCGATCTGACGATGACTGAGGATGACTAAGAATGACTGAGGATAAATGAGGATGAGTGAGGATAACTGAGAATAAACGAGGACAACTGAGGGCAAATGCGGATGACTGAGGCTGATTGATGAGAGACAGAAAGTCAGGAATGACAACTAAGGATGGTGTTCCAAGAAGCGGATTACCCGCATCACCGATCGGGGGAGACGTGAGTAATGGTTTTTTCCGCCATCGATGGCACATGGCTTATATAATCTGTCGGAGCCGCGTGCGTATGCAACCGCGGTTGATGTGCATCGTTGATCCTAGGCTGCAAAAGACTGTGCAGCTAGCTGTCTGGAAACATCAAACGTTATTGGTTTCTCAATTTTAACCTTTTTACTTACTGCCTACTCTTTTTTGATGGTAGGGTATATTGCGAAATATAACTTCAACGAAGCTGAGATATTTGCAAAACTCTGGACCGCAGGTGGCTGTGGTGGGGAACGAACGCGCTATTTCAGCTTCGTTGAAGTTATTGGTGTAGACTATGAAACTACGCCGCTGCTTTGAGTGCTCCAACAGAAATATTGGACTACAGCATGTGTCATCATACCATTTGCTAGGGTACTGTTGCATCACTCGTCATCTCCTTGTTGCTGCTTTACTTCTTGTGGTAGAATCTAGCTACTGAGCTCTCCATTCACACCATTCGTACCAGTTACTGTTGTATATTACGTGTTCTACCGTTCTAACATTCACTGATGCATTAAAGCTACTCATTTTCCTTTGCCCACTTCAGGTTGTTGCTCACTGTTTAGCATCCTTGTAGCTGGACGAACTATATCTCGCATGACTAACCAATTCATGTTTTCCACTTCTTCGCCAATTAATAAATACTACGTTGTGTGATGCTCTTGACTCTTAGCCTTGTCAAGAACATGATCACATAGTTGGGGGGCTGTTGGCCCTCTTTATTACCTCATTGACGCACATATAAAGTTCCCGAATTAGTTCTTTATTGCTTAGCTATGATGATGTGTCATTTATCGTGTTGGTCTTCTGAGAGAGATACTCGTGGCTATAACACTCAATGATTTTTTGTTCCGTTGCACGTGAATTCGGCACCGGAAACATTTTCGAAAGCACTTTTTTTCTTTTTTTCTCTATTTTTTTATGGAAATCATTTTTCTCAAAGAATTTAAAAATAGTGTCAGCCAAACCCATAAAAGGAATGTTAGCGAATTTTTTCTCATACCTACCGAAATCGGCTATCCTTCAGCGTGGCGATCTCTTGATTTTACAATGATATCATCAGCAAAGCGAAGATAGTGTAACCTACAGCTATGAACTATGATCTCCGTTCCATTCCAATTCAATCTGGTTAACCGTCCTTACAAATACAAGCAGTTGTCTTTCGTCCAATGATCTGTTAACTCCATTGAGCATGACTGGATTGAAGTGTATGAAGACAAAAAATTGCAAACACATTAGGCGAAAGGTTGCTGAACTCCATCAGGGTTTTCCTTCTAGGTTCTTTTTTATTTTATACAATCCCACTTCACATCTATTGTGCAGATCCCAACACTTCGCATATTCGAGTCGTTCCCCGCATCGATCGCACTAAGTCTTTACACTTTTACGTGTGGTTTCGGCTGCTTCTTGACGATTTTCATTTCATCCTGAATGTCGTAGAGTGTTGGTCGAGTAGAATCTGCCTGAAGTCCTGAGATAGCAGGGCTAGAGCATTCCCACTTGGGTTCCAGAGAATGGTTTTTCCCGGACAAATCCGATACCAATTTCCCGACCCTAGATTGATAAAAAGTTTGGTGAATCTGGAATGGGGTCGAACCATCACCGTGTTCGTGATGATCGGCATAACTCCCACTGTGCTACCCCCTTCCCCGCTCATCTTAGTCATTATGTCCATGAAATGTTTCTTGTTTTCAAAAGTTCAATGAGGCAATGAGAGTCATTTCAGCCATGCATGGAGGTAAGGTGCTATTTGTGTGATTTTTGTATGGAATTTCTGTCCCTACTGATAGGAACTAATGCATATTTCCCTAGGTCATTAAGGTAACACGAGGTTGACAAAAAAATCTTTATTCTATATCTTCTTCGTTTATTAAGCAAGATCGGGGTTGGGTAGAAAGATTCATTCTACCAGCGTTTCGACGTCTTCGTCTTTTTCGCAGCCATTTACCTCGAGTCGATGGTCCACAAATGGTCGTTGCTGCTATGTGAGTGTTTGTTTATCACATCGAGTTAAATCTCTTTAAGTGCGTCACTGTTCGGATAAAGTCGGCAGTGCTCTTTTTATGCTGGAACGTTGTTGGTATACTGACTGTCCACCGATTACCTGTATCACCTGTAGTTCCGTTGATCGTCGGGTAACTCGAGCGGTCGCCAGTAAGTCTTGCATTTTTTGTAAAGTAGCCCAGTGGGTTCTGCCGGCTGTAGGAACTCATTGAGCATCATATCCTTCTTCTACGCTTTTCGTGAAGAACTGTGACCATCGCGTCGACGATCTCCCTGCAGTACGCTTGACATCCCGAGGAGTGCAATCGCTAACGACTCGTGTCCGCCGATTGTCGTTCATACGCATTACGTGTCTAGTCCAACTTATCTTCGACTGTTTAGCGTACAGAACGAAATTTTTGGTTTTCGATAGTTGATGCTAGTCGGAGCTTCAGATCCTTTCCCGTAGTTGTGTGAATCGGGGTACCCTAACATCGTCCTTTAGACTGCGAGTACTAAAATACTAAGTGACCTTTCACTTTGCTTATGTAGCGACCAGGTTTCTCACGCATACTTTAAGGCAATAAGTATCGTGAAATCGAAAAAAGTGGGCACGGAGTCGGGTGTTCTCTGTTCTCTTCACTAAGTCCTCGATGCTCTTGAAAGCTCCGCATGCCGCTGGCTTCCTCCTCTCCAACTCTACAGCTAAGTCGTTCATCGTGTTGCGACCTAGGTAACCGTAACTGGAGCATTTGGAGATATTCATTCCTTTGAGCGTGAATGGGTCATAAGTGACCAATCCGTTCCTCATAAACATCGTTTTTTGTGATATTTAGTCGGAGAGCAGTTTATCCACAAGCTTTACCAAAGTCGTTGAACATTCGCTTCGCCTTTCTAATATTTCATGTTGTAAGAACGATGTAATCTTCGAAATGAATATGGTGTAATTATCGTCAACCGATTTTCACCCCCATGTTGTCCACTCCACTTTTCGCATGGCATCCTCAGTGGTGGAGGTAAATGATTTTGGCGAGATGTTATCGCCTTGCCTAGCCCCTCTTTTGACATCGATGTTAACATCGTTGTATAATGGTGATATTTTCTTTGTGAATTTTTTTATATAGATCGCGAAGAATTTTTATGTACTGAGTAAAGACCCAGTGGCTGTCCAGGACTTCCATGACTCCTTTTATCTCAACTGAGTCAAAAAGCTCTCTTCAAATCGATGGAAATGACACAGAGTGGTCTTTCGCACTCTTACGATATTTCAGAGAGTCTTATCGTGTGGATGAGGTCCATCGCCCTGATTCGTTTTCGAAGCCCTGCTTGCTCAAATGGCTGTTCTCAAGTGTTTTGTAAATCTGGTTTAGGATGACTCGAGTGAAAAGATTGTTGGCGATAAACAGTAAGCAGATTGGGCGATTGTTGCCGATATTGTAGAGGTCACCTTTCTTGAACAAATGCACGGTCTTGTTGGTCTTCCATTGAGGAGGGACATTGCATTCAAACAAGCAGCGTGTGGAAAGCGGAGCTAGTGTGTTTATGATGACTTGCGGAAGGTTGTTCTGGTGTGTCTCATCTAACCCTGTCTGGACCTGACGTTGTTCAGTTGGTCTCCGACGAAACAGCGTGCCGGGTTTTAGAAGGAAGAAGCAGTGGGATGACTCGTCCAACCTGCTTTATTTCACATGAGGAAAAAAAGGACGTGTCTATTGAAGAGACCCAACTAGTAATTGCCAACGATTTTCTTCATAGCCTTTCTGGAAGCTGTAGCTGTTCCGTCTGGGCGTCGCAGTGCAACAATATTGGTTTTGTAATTGGCGAAGTTTCGGTAGGGTTTTGCGGCTGCACTTTTTTAGGTTTTGCGCTAACTGCCACTCTTTTCTCTTCTAGATCCTCATTTATTGCCTGTCTGCTAGTTTAATTGCCTTTCATAGCGCTAACGTGAAAATGTTAACTAATCCATTGGTATTCTTTGTCGATGTCGTCAAAAACGGCATTTTCCCAAAAAGCCGACTGAAGAACTGAGTAGATCTCAGTTTGTGGCGGTTTTAGGATTACATTTGCTTAACTTAGCTTCTTTCTGTCCTTTCCGCGTTAGATCGAATTTTGCGCAAAAGGTGCGATCGTCTTATCCGTCGTAGAATTTGCGGACAACAAAGACAACGGTTAGACAAAACCTTCCTTTTACCATGATATGGTCAATTTCGCAAAGGTGCGCTCCATTGGGAGACCACACGTCCAGCGTTAAAGGCTGGCCTTATAGAATTGTTTGTTACCATAAATGGTCCTAGTCGTTATGTCAGACGGCCGCTCACACTGCTCGTTGCATTCTAATCCGTGTGTTCCAATGTGGCGTTCCTCGGACGATCTTCTGGATCCAGTCTTAGCGTTGACATTTCTAACGATGACCTAACGAGAAAGATATGTGGTCTTTTCTGTAGAAATTCTCCAAGTCCAATTAGAACGCTACGCCTGCCTTAGTCGTTGTTGATATCGGTGCGTAAACGACGAAGATTGTCGAAGCCTATATTGATCCAGATCTCTTCAGTCTTAAACGTCCTCTTAGGATTGTTAGTTGTTCGAGTGAATGGATATTCATGGCCCAACTTCTGTTTACGAGAGAGCCAATGCCGCCGATTTCTTTAATGTAGCCTGTCCCGAGGAACAGCTCCTCTCCGCTGTCACAGACGGCGTTGAATAGGTGGCGTATTCTCATTTCGGCTAGTCCAGTAACGTCGTACCTTGTCCTTCGTGCATGCAAGACCAAGCCTTCTATCGAGGACTCAGATGCAAGTGTGCGTGCATTTCAGGTACAGATCATCACCATGATCCTTCGCCATTTAGGGCCTAGAATGGCTCAAGATTTTAGTAACTTCATCGCATTCGTCCTATCTATCGCTGCCGCATCAGGGCTGTTTGGGCGTCAGGGGGAATGAAGCCCATTTTATTTTACTTTATTTAGCTTTCTGATACCGACATATAGATTGTTAACCTTTGGATATGGGAGCCGGCTTTACACACGGGTACCTTGCCAGTCTCACGCAAAGTCAACAGGAAGCTAGTTTGTTAGAGGCTACTCCTAACCACCTCCCATTACTTCCCTGTCACTTGATTGCAGGTTTTTGGGTGAACTGACTCGTAGAATGCAATCCGCATAAACCTGAACACATCCACACAAACCTTTATGAATATGACTTTGTAAACACTCAAGATATGTGCCAAATCGGAGAATTAGAAAGGAGGAATCCATTTGCTGGATCAAACTCATCTCGGGGAAGCAAAAAGGTCGCTTTTGGTTCACGATTAACTCCCCTATCCGCCACCTGGGGACGCGTCACGCTGTCTCGCCACTAGTGGCAAATCTCCCTCTGATCCACAAGGGCTGCGATTGCCTGTAGTGGTGACGACCTGGGGCAGACTTTGGCCAGGCTATCCTCGGGATTCAAGGGAACCACAATGGTTTAACCAGCAAATCTCTGAAAAATAGTGATTATGCTGGGGCCCGCACAACTAGTGAGAACGGGCCATTCAAATACCAAGTAAGTAATTTGATACCGAAATTTACCAATACCTTAAAACCATATGGTTATAACCATACACGAAAGTACAAATCTTACACTGAACATTGCTTTTTTGTTGTATCGAGACGAAATTTTAAACGTGGCAATGCAGACGAAGCTAATGAAGATGTTTAACAATGGGACTTGATTGAACTTAGCCACAGCAGCCGGTGGTACGTAAATCATCGACCATATTTTTGCATAGAAATCGCGGATCTCATAGACATAACTCGTGTCGGCGACAATGGCAACAATCTGTATTAATCAATAATTCGATATCTTTCCGTCTTTCGTTGATTGGTTGGTCATATATAGGCTGATTTAAGCGTGCACCTTCCTCTCTTTTCCGTTTTCAAAATGCTTTTACACAGATTGGTGACTGCAGACAATTATAAAGAACTTCTTTGGCTTACCATAACCACAAGGAGCGACAGACTCAGAGCGATGCCGTTACTTTCGTATTTGTTGGAACGAACAGTAGCCACAGTCCGCTCGCAGCACATCGCCGCCAGACTGGGAATCTGAACCTTTTCAATATCTTCCCATTTCTAACTGTTCATGCTGAGAGTGTACTCGTATCAAATTTAATAAATTTGTTGCACTGTACTCTTGTCGGACTTGGTTTGCAGAGCAAAATACTTCATTGTGCTAAACAGCACCCAACGATGGCCTGTGATGAATTTGGGGTGACCCATCATGACTCTTACATAAAATTTCTAAGTGTCAAGGAAGAGGGGAGATAATAGGTCTCCAGGTTGCGCCCAAATCAACCACATGAAATCACGACCACTCAGCGGGTGACATTGGCAAGTGTACGGAGAAAATTGGAGGTATTGCCGTAAACAGCATGCCATTTGAAGAGAACACACTCCATACTCCATATAGGCATATAAGGAGCTAAGTGGTGTTTTCTGTGGATACCCTTTTTTTAACAGCAGCAGTCAATGCGCCGTGTTTTAACAAAAAATTTTTTCCGCTTTCAGACTGTTATATATCCTGCTCATCTAGCAACCTCTTCGACATTTTGAATGGGGTTCCGTGGGATATACCAGGCTCCTTTTCAGTTCTGGCAACGCAATGAGTGAACCATCCACTGTTCGTGGTGGTACGTTTTCCATTAACTCTTCTTAGCCGAGATGAAAAACCGATAGGGAGGTCTCATTTAATAATCTTTTAGTGGTCGTTTTCAACTCACCATGCCGTAAAACGGTAAAATAAAATATTGCGTAAAAATAGTGCTCAGATGGAAAGGGGCATAGATGTAGAAGGGCGGGAAGAAATCATACGGCTTGCTGATTAATGAACTAATTATTTCATAAATCTGAAAAGCAGTAGTTTTCTGAACAAATGAAGCAATTTACTGTAAAATCTTATGGTTTCCAAAGTATAAGCGGCTTCGAACAGAGCCATTTGAGCAGCACATAAATGTCCTCGAGAATTGGCTTCTCCATGAATCTAATCATAAATCTTTCACCTGAATAATGCCGTACGCTGTTGACTGAAGCAGAGCCGAAGAGTAATAAGACAGCAAGATTGTCTTGAAACAGGGCAATAAAAGAATGCTGCTTGCTGCATTACACAAATAGGGAAAACTTTAATGAGTTCTTTTTTTAAAACCGTTAACTATTCGGCCGGAAGAAGGTAGAATATCTCATAGCTATTGCTATCTTCCTAACTGCACACCCTAAAATATTCGGATAAAAGGATGAAAGGGATGAAGCTCTCGGCGTTGATTAATCTCTGAGGGATGCGCTGTGCATTCGACTTCATTATGTAACGTTGGAGGTGATTGAATGCATATCTTGCCTTTACAATGACTCGCGGCGGCCTACCGATGTATCGAGCCAGTGCTGCTATTATCCCAAACAGGTCTGATACCAATATGCTGACCCCGGAGAGATGGAAGGCTTGGTGGGCCATGGGCGTGGAGATCGATTCTACGTCTGTTTTGCAGGGTGCCTCCGACCTCTGCGCCACACGCGCCCAATATTCGGATAGTGAATCCCAAATTCTACTGCGACTACGAGTCTTTTGCATATAAAAAACTTTTGGCTATGGGTGATGACTGCAAAATACAACTCACCTTTATGTTCCGATGAAACATAGAACCGAAAATGTGTTTAACTTCCACATAGAGCAAAAGTGGAAGCGATGTTAATGACAGTAGTGCGTAGAGCACTTGAACTATCCGGAAGAGTGGATATTCCACTAAATCTAGTTTTCCTTAAGAAAGCAATATTTTCAAGAATTGACAGAAAAATCAACACAAATAAGATGGTGAAAATGCTATAGGATCTATCACTACCTTCCTACATTCTAAATCGACAGCACTTTCATTCGGTTGCATACGCGCAGACTAATTAAGCAGTTGAGAACACTGAGAAGGTTTTCTGGAATCTATCTATGACTCTACTTCTCTAGAAATATCTGCAGTGTACAAAAGAATATAATACTTTAAGATGTAGAAAAAGTTACCGTATTCTTGAAATATTCTTTTGTCAAAAAGAAGTTACAGCTTTTAATGAATGCAATGTAATTTGTACGTATAATTCTAACTATCGAGGTGAATGCAGTCTATAGCAACAAAGGAAAATGGAAATTGAAAGAAAAAGTAAGGAGATTCACGAGACAATAATGAAATGAAAGAGTAAGACTCGGACATCTAACCAATGAACCTAACCTCCTAACGAAATGAATGAATCGGCTCAATTTGTGTTTGCCTACTGACGAGTTTGCTAGCATATTTGAATTCTTGTTACGGAGTCGTTACTGAAGTTCGTGCAGACTGCATGCGATCGTTCATAAGGTTTGTCTTGTGATCCCGCGTGACCTAGCGCCATACCTCAAGCTCATTCTCTGACCTGAGTCAGGCACATTTCTTGCCCATGTCTATCTTTGTGGTCAGTCTCCACTAAATAACTGGAAGGCTTACAAAAATTGAAACGGTGGGGATTTAAAAAGATGCTATTTACCATGTCAATGGAAACTTACATGTTAAGTTTTGTCCCGCTGAGATTGTGAAAATGTTTGACTGAGTAGATTGCATGTTAATTTGATTTTTCCAGGCTCTGGAGGAGGTGAAACCGCCAAAACGTCAACTGTTTGTATTAATGAATTATGCAATACCAATTTCATGTTTGCTCATGAAGAAAGACAGTGAGTTGTTCATAATTGTCGAGGTTGAAAGAAAGTTAGTCGTGGGTGTTTCTTCATCTTCTGATGCTGATTGATGCTATTTGTTTGAAAGATTTTCGAACCCATTAATCTCGTCCAAAGGTGATCCTCCAAATATTGAACACAGTAGGATTCCTTCATTCGCAGTTCTTCAGTTTAGCGAACATCTCGCTTTGCTTGAATCGTAAGGAGATGGGAAGCAGTCACGTTTCGATTTCGCTACTTAGTGATTGTCCCCATGGTAGACCGCATACATCGTGTACTGCTCTTCGCTTGACGAATTCCGGTACAATTTAGGCCACTGAGAATATACCGCTTATCTAGATAGGACAGTTTTTTTATCTCAGTGACAAGAGTTTCTTTACTTATCGGAAATGTTCTGCTAGAAGATCACATATGCAATTGCCAGGTGCAACTTTCCATTAAACTCAGCAATGTTCAGTAAATTAATGCCATTTTTTAGAGTACGCAAGAGGTTGTTAATGACAAGTTTTGCTAATAATTGGTAACCTTCTAGCAGCTTTGTTTCCCTCAGAGCGTGTGAAGAACAAATTGACACGTAGTTTATTCAGTCAAACACTGACACATCCCCAGCAGAAAAAAATAAGCTCCGAATGTAGTTTAACTCTCAAATTATGAGCCAAACCAAGAAACAATAAGTGAAAACCATGAAGATACAGAAGTGCCACCACAGCTTACTAATTCTCTCAAGAATGTATTAACTTAAAGTCGGGGATGGATAACGAATTTCATGGCTTGTAGATAAGCTCACATGAGGTTGTTGGAAAATATTAGGTGCCAGCTGTAGTATCCATCACTCCTAGGCGAATCACTGGGGAAGTAATAATTTTCACGTGCCTCAACATAATTTTAAACTGAATGGACATATCATCACCACTGTTGTTCTTCGTGAAATCCGAAGTAGACATTGGTTCAGAGTTGCACAGCATCCTAAAACAACATGAATAGGACTGAGCACCTGAAAAGACAACTCTCTGGACTTATTCGCTCGTTAGCTGCTAGAGTGCGAGGTACATAGAGGATAAGGAATGACCATGGCCATGAGCATCGATTCATTCGAACAATACGAACCTTAATCGGATGTTTACGATTGAAGATATATGGATAGGATCAATATCGGCATTGAAAATCTTCGTCGTTTACGCGCCGACATCAAACTATGACGAAGAAAAAGTCGAAGCGTTCTATATGAACTTGGAGAATTTCTACGAAGAAGACCATACATTCTTCAAGGTAATCATTGGAGATTTTAACGCTAAGAATGGACCAGGAAGAACGTTTGAAGAACGTCACACTGGGACTCACGGATTTAGATGAAACCAGCAGGGTTGTCTGAGTTTGTCGTGACGACCAGGACCATTCATGGTAACTCGTAATTTCAGAAGCCCCACCCTCAACGTTGGACGTGGGATTCTCTCAGTGGAGTGCACCATAACGAAGTAGATCACATCATAGTAAATCGAAAGTTTTTTGCTTGCCGATGTCGCTGTTGTCCTAAAATTCTACAGGGGTCAGACCATCGCCTCCTTCTTGCAAGATTTCATTTCTCGCGGAAAGAAGAAAAAGGTGATACATTCAACTTACTAGTCGGCTGTTGGGAAGAGACCGTTCTTGGTAACATCGATCAGGAATACGATCTGCTCACTCAACTTCTTAACGTTAGCGCTATGAAAGCTGAGAGTTCGAAAGTCACCAAGAAGCGTCTCTCTCCAGAAACACTCCAGCTGATGCGCCAGCGTGGAAACGCACGAACTGCGAGCAACCGCCAACTAACGTCCGAACTTGCAAAACAATGCAGATAGGCGATAAAAGAAGACCTTAAAGAGAGCAGAGCAACAGTTATGGTCGAACCTGCAGAGCTGCAAAAAGAATTCGCAAACCTTACCGAATGTCCACCGAATATCAAACCAAGATGGTTGCACTCCGACGCCCAGACGGAACAGTCACCGCATCCAGAGTGGCAATGAAGAAAATCATTTACGACAACTACTTAAACCTCTTCAGTGGCCACGTCCTCTTGCCATCACATGAAATAAGGGAGGATGAACATGTCGTGCCACCGCTTCTCCCTTCCGAAATCCGACATGCTATTTCGTCGGTGAAAAATGGAACAGCATCAGGTCCGGACAGGACAAGATCTGAACACCTGAAAAACCTTCCGCCAGTCCTCGTAAACACGCTGGCTCGGCTCTTCACACGTTACCCGTCCGAATGCAAGGTCCCTACCCACTGGAAGACCAGCAAGACCGTGTTATTGTTCAAGAAGGGTGACCTCCACGATAACGGTAACCATTGCCCAATCTGCTTGCTGTCTGTCGTCTACAAAATTTTCACTCGAGTCATCCTAAACAGGATTGACAGAACACTGGACGAAGGACAGCCATGTGAGTAAGCAGGTTTTGGGAAAAGGATTAAGTACGATAGACCACATCCACACGATAGCAAGACTCAGTGAACAATCATGAGAGTACCAAAGAGCGCTCTATCTCACTTTCATCGATTTAAAGAAGGCCTTTGGCTCAATTGCGATAGAAGCAGTCATGGAAGCCCTTGATAGTCAAGGAGTCCCTACGCAGTACATAAAGATTCTTCGTGAGCTGTACAAAAAATTTCACAAGCGAGATATCACCATTCTACAACGATATTAACATCGACGTCAAAAGAGGGGTTAGGCAAGGCGACACCATCTCGCCAGAAATTATTTACCGCCACCCTCCAGAACGTCATGCGAGCATTGGAATGGGATAATATGGGAGTGAAAATCGATGGTCGGCAGTTACACCAACTTCGCTTTTCTGATGACATCATTGTTATAACACCAAACATTAGCCAAGCGGAACGAATGCTTGCCGACCTTAGTAAAGCTTGTGGAGAAATTGGTCTTCGACCAAATCTCACAAAAAACGATGTTCATGAGTAAAGATTTGGTTACGTATGCCCCATACACGCTCAACAAAACGATTGTCTCGGAATGCCCCGTTACGCCTCTTTAGGTCGGGAAAATCGAGAAATCACCATGATGAACGACTTAGCTCGAGAGTTGAGGAGAAAGAAACGAGCGGCTTGAGGAGCTTTCAAGGGCATGGAGGATGTAGTGAAAAGAACAAAGAACACCCGATTGCGCCCACCTTTTCGACTCAACAGTGCTTCCTGCGTTAAAGTATACGTGATTTACTTGGCCGCTGCGTGAACGGATGAAAGACCACTCATCATTATTGAGCGCGAAATCGAAAAGGCGATACTTGGAGTATTCCGTGTCACACGAGTAATGGAAGGATGGATCCGAAGCTCCAACCTGTGTCAGAGCCCAAAAATCAAAGATGCAGTTCTATGTGCCAAACTGTCGAAGATAAGATAGACTAGACATCTAATGCGTATGAACAACAACCGATGAACAGGAGCCATTAGTGGCTGGATTACTTGAGACGTCAAACGTATTGCGGGAAGATCACCGACCCGACAGTCATAGTTCTAAACGAAAAGCCTAGAACAAAGGTATAATGCTCAACGAGTCTTTCTGGCGAGCAGAACCCACTGCGCTGCTCTTGCACGCGACAGGCAAAAATGGAAGTTTTAACTGGCTGTCGCTCGAGTCACTCGACGAGACTACAGGTGATATAGGTGGAAGAAAGTCCTGTCACTAAGGCAAAAGAAAATCTTTATAACAGAAACGACATATTTTCTCCGCCGCTGTCTAAGATATCAATTCGTTCCGAACTTTATCAAACCAGAACGCCTACGTGAAGTATACAGTCTACCAGAGGACAGGCACCAACTACTCGACATTGAAACTTGACTGCTCCTCACCGCTTTTCGATGCAAAGAAAATAACATATTCGCTTAATTGAAAAAATTTTAAGTGTAGGAATCCTGCTAAGGCCGATACTTAGCGGATCGCCTCTGGAGGAGAATAATTGGTGGCTCAATATTGATTTGCAATTCTATCAAGTCGAATGCTAAAGCAACCTTAAGCACACAGTTCGGAAATCTGCCAAAATGATCGCATAAATCAGCATCAATAAAACAATGGAACATTGTTTATAAAAGTTCTAAAAGTCTAACTACAGCTGACAACGTGCCAGAAAAGTAGAGGTCATCGTGTTAGTGGGCATAACTCTCCCTGACAGCAAGCGCTCGCTATTAGAATTGGGTCCGAGCCCCCTAGTAGCCAAACCCATATCTGAGGTGTTTTTGCGTAATTTCCCGTACACTTTGTACGAACTTCAAGATATACTCCATAAGAAGGCTCGAGTTCAGACAATAACAGTGAACCACAAGAAATAGGAGCAGGTGAGGTATACATCATTATTCGCATATTTTTGGAAGAAACTCTCAAAATCCTTGGGCACTATCCCGAGAAATAGTTTGCTTGCAATTTCAGAGTGGCGAAAAAAGGCATATGTAAAAAGTTCTAGGAACTAATAAAATCAAAAAACTACCACACTTTCAGTTAGCGATAGAGATGGGGAGTTCACAGTTATTACTCGTGAGTTAGACGTTGAAATAACAGAAAGATTTCTTCAAGATGTTCAATTTTTTTTCTACGTATTATTTTTTTATAGCAGAGTATTATATGAATAATGATGAGACAGTGGCAAATCGCGGACCACAGGCCAGCTCTGAATCTGCGATTGCCTTTGCTGGTGGAAGCTCACGTGCTACCCAGTGCACCAGCGAGGTCTTTGTTTTGTATTTCTCTCAACGTTTTTACCCTTACGGTGCTATCAACGATCACCAGTAAGCCGGAATGATCTAAAGAATAGATATCGGCATCGAACCCAGTTGAGCTGAAGCTGCAGTCGAAATCACCATGTTTAATTCATATTTATTGCCTAACACTTTCTCATGGAAAGGTATTACGTGAAATACAAACAAGAGACACATACGCAAGCCTCGGTGGTAGAGTGGATAGTACGTGAAACCTAGGAAGAGTAGTCGCACGCTCAAAGCTGGATCGCGTTTTGCAAATGTCTCAGCATCATTGTGGCTATCTTCAAAATGCTTACATTTACCCTTATCATTTGGGCAAATTCCAACACATCTTTATCAACATTCAGATTCCTGGATCATCTATGTAATACGAATTCTATCGCCTACTAGCGCGTACGTGATGGAGTCCATTGATGTCACCGCCCTCTATACGAACGTGTCGAATGAATCCGCTATGCACGCCATCCTCGAACTCGTCATGTACCACGAAGAAGTAATAAGCACGTACAGCTTGACGGTTGAGCAGATTATGGTTCTCTTAAAACAGTGCCTAAGCCGCACAATCTTTAGATGATTCGGAAAGCATTCCACACAAATTAGAGGCCTGCCAATGGAACAGGAATTGGCACTAGGTCTTGCCTTTAGGTTTGTGTCTAACGTTGATGCTCCCGTATTCGGTGTCCGGCCACTACTCTACTGTACATGTATAGGAAATCGTTTGCCATTTACTTTCTGCAAGAGGAAATAGGCAAATGTTCCGAATTATCAGAATGAGGAATCAGAGTGCATATGCCTGACCCAAAGGAAACCGAAAAAAAGATTGACTTTCATTTTTTGGACGTTCATACCAACCTATCCGAAAACGACTGCATCACCAAATGGTACTGAAAGCCAACTAACAAAAACATACTGATTCATTACCTCTGTTCTTACCCTTCACACTGAAAAAAAAGACGTTTCTGAGGAACATATTTGGAAAAGCTGCTAATGTGTGCACAGGAACAGAGGAAAAAAGAAGAATCCCTGAACATGGCGTAGTAAATAGTCATTTCTACAAGCCACGAAGTGGTAGCTCGGCGGAAATGGTTTGGAAGAAACACTATACCTTCAAAAAAATCCTAGCGAGAATAAGGGTCGCTTTTATCTTGCCATTCATTTCCGAACAAATGTGCACAGCTATAAAGCGGTGCCCAAAGATGGCCAGTGTTCATAATTCTGCAGCAGTGATTAAAATGCAATCGAACAATCCCAGACGACAGCTAGTTCATAACATTCTGAATGACCGTCCATACATAAAAAGAAAATTGTACAACATACCGTAACGGTAAAGATGATGATTGCAACAGTTCAGATACGGTATAAGTTACCTCTTCTGCAGCGTGTGGAGACGAATACGCTGGCAAAAGAGGTGCTTTCGTGTAAAAAAAGGAACAAAAAAAGGTTAGGAGATTTAAAGTCAAACAAAGCACCCTACTATGCACGTATAAGGGACAGACATAAAATAGAAAAAAAAAGAGAAAAATTGAAATGAAAATTAAACTCCTCGCACAGGAATCTGGAACAGCAGCGTGCGAACCACTTGTAGTGTTCTGGGTGAATTCCAGAAATCCAACAATGAACCTCAAAGAGGAGTGCCCTGAGATCACGTTTGACCTCGCACCATACGTCAGTCTAATTTTTAGACCTGTGTCAGGCACATTTTCTTACCCCGATAAAAAACTGAGCGGTTGCTTCCCACGAAGAACTGGAAGATTTATAAAAATCGAAAAAAGTGAGTGGTTAGAAAAATCCGTTTCCCACGCGCAAAAAAATTTACGGACCGAATTTTTTTTTGATTAGGTTATGACAGTGTTTACGTAGATTGCGTGTCAACATGACCTTTCAAGACTCTGAAGAGGTTGAAACCGTGGAAGAGTCATTGAAAAGTGTTGAATAAACCATACTATTGAGTCTGATCAAAAAAAACCAAGACTTATTTATAATTTATATCATCTCACAAATCAAAAATATACTGTCTTCTTTTCACTTCTAACTATTCAGCTGTATTTATCGTCTTCCGAACTTGTTACTCTTCTTCTTTTTTGGCCTTCCACAATCTTTATATCGATCTCCCTGGAAGCCAAAATTTTTCCACTTGAATACAAACTTTCTGTTTTTCTTCCAATATGTAAATTTTTTCATGACGATCTAATAACTAAACCCTACACTCTATAGCAAAAACACTTTCGAAGGCTTAAGTTATTTTCAAAGACTAACTGTGGTTTGCTTTAATCCGCTAAACCTCCAACTGAACTGTAGGTACCTTATCCATCTTGTATCGTTGTCGTTTAAGTTTTAGTTGCTCTCCAACTTGCATTCGTATGATGTCCATCGTTCCATCCTCGTCGATTACTAGCGATGCGCCTACAACATTTTCAACGATGAAGATCTTTGAAATCGTTCAGCGAAGCCCATGGTTTTCAATGTTTGTCTTCTTACTGTAAGTATTTGTAATTAAGAACTATAAGTATGCAGTACTTAGTTATCATAGGTACTGTTTTCCGTGCCAGCGATTTACCGCCTCATCGTGACTGGAAGGTGGTCCTGGGTGTCGAGCTGCTATGTAGAGCGAAGAATTCGTCCTACGGCAGAGCCTCCAAGCTGAGAAGGAGTCTGGCTTTTCCATCATAAAGCCCAGCGAAAAGTAAACCAGTACCAGGATCCATCACCGTCTCTGTATGAAATTAGTCGCATGCTGGTAGATCTCCCTCTGATTCACAAAGGCCAGGCTGACCTCGGGACTCCAGGGGACCATAATGGCTAGAAAAGGGAATTATGGTGGGGCCCGCACAACCAGTGAAGACTGACCATCCATGTATCCAAGTGAGTAAGTGAGGTACTGTTTGCTGACACAAAATTAAGTGTTCATTTTCCTTGTTGAGACCTCGAATGCTATCTGTTTCAAGTAGACATTCTTTATAATGCCCATACCGCTGTATATTAATAGGCATCAGTCATAAAATTTAGACCTCCTTCTACGTTGCTCCAACGCTACTCTTTCTAGTTGATTTTTTCTAAAGGCAGTATATTCCAAATATTCATTTCTACAGTAAAAGGGTTTTCGTTTTGCTTTTTTCGTGAGGTTACACTGATTGACTTGAGATCGACTCCAAAACTTCGATCACCGACTACAGCCCCGTGATTTTTTTTTGTTCTCACTCAAACAGTTCGGTTTTTTTCTGAGAAAATTGTCTTCTATTTTTTGCTTACTGCAGTTGGTTTTTTCTATGAAATACTGACCCTATATTGCCAACATTTCCCTCAATTCGATAAGCTGGTGTTGAAAAAAATCGTGACAAGATGTTTTCCGATTCTCTCATAGCCACTCATAGGTGGTTGATGACCACGTACAATCAATGACAACTGAAACGTAAACACGCTAAGTTATGGTTACTTTCTCAATATTATAGTAGATACTAGGTCAATTCAGTGTGCGTTCTATGTCCAATAGCATTTGGTAGACCCTCCAATATAATAGAGACCATTTCGAAGTTCCTAACCCCTTAACACATTGGTGACAAAACATGTGCTCTCGCCGCTCTCATGTCACGTGATGCATGTATGGTCCTGTTCAGTGATCTGCATGTGAATCGTTTATGATACATAGTATCAAAAGGTGGATGCTGTCTATCGGGCTGTTAATGTATTCCCTCATAAGTGTGGTTCTACAAAGTTGTTCTCCATGAAACTTTCTCGAACATATTAAACTACAAAGCCGATTAGGATAAAGAAAAGGATAAAGCGGTCGGCGTTGATCAATCTCTGAGGGATGCGCCAAGCATTCGACTTCATTGAGTATCGTTGGAGGTGACTGAATGCATATCCGGCCTTTACAATGAATCGTGGTGGCATACTAATGTATCGAGCCAGTGCCGCTATCCTTCCAGACAAGTCTGGTACCAATTTGCCCAACCCGGGGGATGGAAGGCTTGGTGGGCCATGGGCGCAGAGATCGAGATTCCACGTGTGTGTTGCAGTGGCGCCTCCAACCACGCCCTCATAAAGCCGAATAGAAGCATAATAAATGAAGAGTTCGGCTTTCGACAACACTTTAAGGATGCATCGCGCGACTCTACTAAGTATCTTTAATGTGATCGAATGCATATTTGCTCTCTACAGCGTTTTTTATCCTCTCAGGCAATTCCGGCAGCGATTTGCCAGCCCCAGAAGGATGCGCGATTTTGTTGGGCAAAGCTGTGGGATTAAACAAACAACCGTGTATGTATCACAGGCCATATGTAAGTACTGCGCTATAAGCCCAAGCCCCTTAAATTATTATCCGTGTGTTAAAGAAGTATTTTCATTATATGTCAAAGTTCTACAGCTCCTAAAACCTAAACACCAGTGAAAAAAGTCTCCGCAGAAAAGGTCTTTCACCAAGATATGAAAATTACTTCGTAAATAATACTGTGCTGTAATTGACCACAATGAAGACTATTCGGTTGCAGTTATGGAATAGAAAAAAAAACGTACACGATTTCTTTTAATGAAATTTCGAATCTGTATTGGACCGAAAAGATGACCGACACCAACGCCGCTAGGATCGCGACGAATGTTTGGCTGTAAGGTTTAGCTCTCATTCAGCTAGTGTTTGAAGCTCAACTGCTTTTAATACCAATGTTAAAAGCAAAACAATAAAAAAATGTCAAGAAGGAAGGCATTGTTCTCTAGAGGGATCTTGTAGGAATAAAAAAGGATAAAGCGTTCGGCGATGACCAATCCATCAGGCCTCTGCCACACGTTCAACGGCATTCACGTCACCGTAGAGGTGACTGAGTACCTATCTGTTCTATGAAATGGCCTTTGGGCACCCATCGATGTATCAAATCAGTGTTTTTACTCTTCCAGACAATTCTGGTGTCAATTTGTTGACCCCAGATGGATGGAACGATTGGTTAGCCCAAGCAGCGGAATAGAACCAGAGGCCCCTATGTGTATTGGAGGACATCTATATCCATTGTGCTACACAAGGAAACTTTATAAGCTACAATAAGAACTCTATAACATTAGCAGACCGTCATAAGTACAGATGAGCTGTATCCTAACAACTTGGGATGAACAGAGCACTTTAGAAGTGGAAAGACTAAACATAGGTTTTTTCGCTATTTCTCGAAAAAGTACAAATTCGTTCTTTAAGTACATCATTTAAAGATGCGAGTCGTACAGTGGTCGGAGACTCCGTGCAAGACACACGTGGAATCCATGCCTGCGCTCATGGACCACGAAGCTTTCCATCCCTTTGGGGTCGGCAAATTGCTACCAGACTTGTCTAGGAGGATGTTAGCACCGGCTCGATATATCGGTAGGCCACGGCGAGTCATTGTAAACGCCAGATATGCATTCAGTCACCTCCAAACGATGCTTAATGAAGTCGAATGCATAGAGCATCCCTCAAGGATTGATCAACGCCGAGAGCTTTATCCTTTATCCTTTAAGAACATCATTCGTTGTCAGTATTCGTTCAAAACGCCAATGTATTCTGCTTCGATGAAAGCTGATTAGGTAATTATTTAGCGTCACCTCCATTTAGTATCAAGCTAATATATAAAACGGTGTAGAAGCGTTTTTTATTGATAAATCCTTGAAAATTGTTGTTGCAACTTCGATAGTTACAGTTAGAACTCTGAGACTTCACACTGAGATTTTAGCATTGTTCATGAATTGCTTCTATTCGCTCATTTATATCTTTATTTTCTTTGTTGTTCTTTCTTTCCTGCTAGATTCGTAGAACCTCATCCCCCTGCGACAATTACACTATCGTCACTGAATTGAGAAGAAGTTTCTTAACCTTAAGTGGAGTTTGCTGAATTCTGGCGGTTATATTAACGTCGATAATATTTTCTCAATAGTTGTGTTAATCATGATAACAAGCGCTTACCTGAAATGTCCAGACGTCGATATGAGGATCGGACCATAAAAAGTCGATATGCCTGTCTTGTTTATGCTTCGTAACAATCGGTTTCCTTAGCGCGGCAATTTCGCCTATCGTGTGAATGTTCGGTGATAGACCACCATGCATGCAAAGAATCTGTTGACTGATAAGGCACGCAATAGGCATCACACTGGAACTGCTGTAGATTTTATTAACATCTCGGAGTTGAGAAATTTGGTCTAGTTTATTCCTCTATTGTTTCTTGGCCAAAGGGTCGAATTATGAGATTACGGATATTGCGCAGTTGTTAGAGGTGCTGTGTAATACAAATAACGTTGCTTATGATAATTCAGTACCGTAGCCATGTCTAACCAGCTCTTCCATTGTTCCGACGTAACCAAATTATTGCCAGACCAACCTAGGAGGACAAAAGCATTCAGTTGACACAAGGGTAGCCAACGAAAGTCAGTTTACAGATCAAATATGCATCCAGCGACTTCTGTTTACTAGATCCGAATGTCAGTTCAAGCAAAGGAGTAAGTTTAGGCGTTTAAACGCTTCTTACAATGCAGACTTGGTCGTTCATTCAATCTTGCTTTCAGGACAGACTAGTGCTTCTATCTCACTGTCGTCGGCAAACTAGTATTATGCTTCCCCCTGCAGAACGAAAAACACAGATTCCAATGTTAACCTTTTTGTTCACTTCCTGCTACAGTTTTTCACGGTTGCTGAGATATTTGCAGAACTCCGGACCTCAGCTCGAACACTTGTGGTTCGAACACACTATTATGCTTTTGGGGGGGCTAACACATTCACCAATACACCATGCGGGTCCTTCGTTTCGCCTGTCTCTCAGCTAGTTTCCTATTGATCAGTGCCATCAGCAATCACCTGTCAACGAAATTGATCTGAGGAGCCCACAGCGGCATTGAACCCAGTTAAGTCGAGGCAGTAGTTGAAATCATATAATCAAATATCTCTATTTCATTCTAATGGAATCCCTAACAATTGCTAAACTGCCCTCTTAGCATGTGGTAAACAGTGTCAAGAACGGAAATAAATGTCTACCTGTATACTTTACCAGTTTGTGCAGCAGTTTCCTATATGCTTTTGGAAACCGCGTCTTTATTTCACTTCGGAAGTTATATGCCTAGAATTATTAAGAAATATTTATGTTTAAATGATTATCATACGAATACTAATCAATATTACCTTATTAACTGGAGGATCTTCGTGATTTCCTCGACACAAGTGTACAGCTTTGGGCATGACTATCTTCAGAAGTAGCACGAACATTAAAACCTGGGAAATATTTCAGGAAGGCAGTATTTTCAACAATATCTAAATTCTACTTTTTCTAAATGAGTATGGGCATAAAAGTCTCACTATACGCGGACATTTTGTGATGAAATGTGAACGAAACCACACAAATTGCGTGAGTTTAAGAAAACCTCAAGTGCATGTTCTACTTTTACTTCTAAAATATGACGTCATACAGAGGAGTTCATTCTCTCAGTAGGACTGATACAGCTAACAACGAGTTCGACAATTCTCTAGGAAGACTAGCTGAGACTAAACCAGTGCTACAGGGGCCCGTAAAGTGACAGGACCTCCCACTGATACAGATCCGGCAAGTTGTGAAGGCCCTAGAACGGTTGTCGGGAAGAAGTAGGAAAGAAAAAAAGCACTTATTCAACCAAAAAAAGCCATAAAAATACAAAAAGCACAAGAAAATTTTTGAAGGCGAACTATCTGAGAACCAAGGTATACTTGTACGACTTCTTAAAAACATTAATCCGCCAGCCATTGCTAGTAAGCGGTTCCAGTAAATCTGAGCGATCAACAGGTGAACGACACTTGCTAGTAACCGTTTTCTCGTTCACTTTTTCAGAAATCCACACCGATTTTCTCGAAATAAACAACGTTGGGATGCAAAGAAGGGTCACTTCGAACAGCATTTGACGATTCTCATGAAGACGACAAAGAAAAATCCATCGCGCATGGCTTCTGGTTGCAACCCGCCCAGTGCCAAGCAAAGCTCTCATCTCACAAAATGGGTACCACACTTCTTTGGGACGAAGTTCGCCCGATGCACCCACAAAGGCTGACGACTCTCTGCGGAGAAGACCTACGGTCCGGCACGAATACCCCGTTTTCCAAGGAAAATCTGCTCAAGTACCATTGAAATCCATTAAGAAGACAAACTAAATGTTCATGAACACTGGATGCGGGAAAAAGAACCGAATGAAGGAAATGTGAGGATTACACACTATGCTCATGTGAATGAGTGGGTTATATAAAACGAATAATTTTTTTCAACGAAAATTGCTACATTCATTTCGATTTTTGACCCAGAAATCTTTCCGATGATAGCAATTCACTGGAACCACACCTCCGTGCTGTGGCGTCCTCTGTCCACATAGTCACCCAAAAAAAGGCAGCGAGTATCGGGAGGCCATCCATTCACACGAAACCATCTCCATATATCACTATATTGACCATGAAGATCTCCGTAGATAGTAATTGGTACAGATAGCTAAAAACAATCTTGATTTACAATGCATAATTTGTTATTTGCCACCCATTTGTTTTTTCGCACGGCAGGGTATTATGCGAAATACAACCTTCATTTGCAGCCTATCATTTTTTCTATGGCAAGTTATTATGTGAAATACAGTGACAAACACAATGATGCTGAGATAATTGCAAAACTCAGACCCCAAGCCAGATCCGAACCCGCGATTACCCCCTTTCCGGTGCTCACTTGTTACCCACTGCACCACTGAGGCCCTTACTTTGCATTTTTCCCTACTGTATTCTTACCCTTAAGGTGCCATCAGCAAACACTCATTAACGAGAGTGACCTGGGAAGCACAAATCGGCATTGACCCCTGTTAACTAAAGCTGCAGTTGAAATCTTGGTTTGGGTTTTTTTTTGAGCAATTGCCTGATTAACAAAATAAGGGAGATGGTTATTGATCTCTGAGAATTAATTTGTTTCCAAATTCTTAAAATTCCCACAATGTTCAAATTACAAAATTGGAGTTGGAAGTTGTTATAAAAAAAGAAGGTTGTGTGTAGTCATAAACCCTCAAGCAAGGTTGGCTCCGTTTTGAGTAGATCGTAAGCTCGTCTTAAGATTGCGAGCACTACGTCTGGGCACCATTCTATCTCACATGGACCGAGACGAATAACCTTAAAAGGGTTTCCAGTTTTAGGAATGGATTTCGGTGTTTAATGAACGCTATTAAGAAATTAAGAAGTTCAACACGTTATATGACGCTAACTTTGACATCAAGTTACCATGAAGGCGAAATAAGAGCATTCCACTTTGATCTGGGGAGGTTCCATACAGAAGGTAGAAGTCCAGGAGGCTCTCAAGCTCATGACAGTGTGAGCCTGTGTGACCAGCAAACAGGAATCACCTTACGTGAAAGCTCTCAGCACTTTTTAGAGAAACAGTACAAAAACATCTTTCGGTTTCAGTGAAGCAATGTTGGCTAGAACTGAAAGGCCGAGAAGTGAACCCGCAGCGATTTTCAGGAATTTGCCAACTTACTTCCAGTAATGACCGCCACTCTGATCTCGAAAGAGACCGCGTCCAGATTGTAATTTTGTGAATGTTATGCAATAATAAAAACCAACCGCAAATAGTATGTCTTCCATAGCAGACTCGCTATTTACATTCGACAATGTCGCTTGTTTTTTTGGTTCCCTATATGTAATCCGATCACTAGTGGAGTAAGTAAGCACCTATAAGTTCACTATACTTACCAGGAAGAAAAATTACTGCGTTAATTTCCATTTTTTTAGTGAGTCCGGGCTTATCGCATGGCATCCAGTTAGCAGGTCTCCCAATGATACACGAAGAAGCTTTTCATTCTGTATGAATGTATACGCACCTATCTTTTTCGTTCTCTCAGGCCATGATGGCTCAAAGTCAACTAGAACAAATGCAATGTTATGACAAAGACGAAAGGTGCGAAGACAGCAACGGGCTAGTCGTCCAGAGGATGATTGGGCTAGTTACAATAACAATAGTGCCAGAAGTTTTACAACAGTTGCAGGGCCGTTACTTACAGCATGCATCTTCACTGAAGTTAAGCGGATGGTTGTCACGTCCACATTTAAAGACGAAATCCGCTCAATAACGTTGTTTGTCTCAGATGATGAGAGCTTGGGTTGAATGGTGAAATCAGTGAGGTCCAGCTAAATTAAAACAATGTCAAGAAGATTGAGCTAAGCTTCCCGATTGAAATTTTTATCTCTTGTCGGCTTGATCATGCTAAGCGGGAAAACCTCAAATATTCCAAACACGCTTAATTACTTATTATAGAACGCTTGATGGGGTAAATATGCGCTATAATCTACTCGAGCTTTCTGCTACTACCTATTTGGTTGGCCTGTCTAAAGAAGGATGAGAAGAACCTCAGTGCCATTTTTTTCATTTATCTGCTCTTCTGCTTTCTTAAACAGAATTTTTTTTCGAATTGTCAGGATAGCCTTGTCATAACGAGACCACACCACCACCAATCCACCGAGCTTAGGTAGTAGAAGTGAGAGATCTCACTCCTTATAACAATGGTTTTTCTCCAGTGCACTGTTTTCTTCATGAGCAGACACGAGATTGTTAACAGCAAGATTTATTCAATATAATGGCGGCCAAGGTTTTCGCCTTCTTCAAAACCTGGAGGAGTCAAATCAACATGTGGTCCACTCAATCAAACAATAGCAATAACGTCAACAGACAAAACTTGATACACAAATATTTATTCGCATAATGAACAGCTTCTCTCAAACACTCACCGTTTTATTGTTCTTAAGTTCACCAGTTGTTATTGCAGAACAACCGCACGGAGTCTTAGATGGGTGAGAAATGTGAGTGGCTCAGTTCAAAAAGTCGTTTGAGAAATGGTTTGAGATCACACGTGATCACAAGGCACTTCTCATTACTGGATTTTCGGAGTTTACCCAAAACGCTTCAATATTTCTACGTGCTGCAGTTTGAGATTCTTGCATGAGGATTATGGGTTTAGTTCAAAATCTTCTTTTGTGTGTATGGGTTCTAATAGTGTCTAGTGGATTATTTTGTTTAACTTTACGCTTGTCTAGACGGTGCTCTTTTATAAGGACGCAAGGTGGTCTATCCAACATGTTCGCCTCTAACATGCTTTGCAAGAGATCAGATAAACCATAGCCGAGCTCATAAAACCATCGCTCTCCCGTAAGGGCAAACTCTGCAATTGCGCGTTTCGCACAGGTGGTTCCAACGACGAAAGCTAGATTTTAATCGCACTGGAAGAAAAACAGCTTCTTCATGTACTCGCTGTTTCTTATGAGCTATCGCTGTTTTTTTCAAGTCAAGAGAAGATGGATTTGCGCTCCAAAGCTTTAGATTCCTGTGCGAGGATGGTAACTTCTACTCCAAAATCTCCATTATGTCTCTGCGTCCTGTGCTCGACTAGTGCAATATTTGGCTTAACTCTAAGGTAAGGTAAGAACTCGACAAGATGTTCTTTTAATGAGAACGTACAGTGGTCTACCCGCTTCGCTAATCTACTCGTGCATGCTTTGCAAGAAAACCGTACCCGAATTCATGAAATTACCGTCTCCAGCATTAGGGCATACTACGCAATTTTGCCTTGTGAATAGACGATCACAAATGGTTACGAACTAGCTGGCATCTTAGAATGTTTGGCGGTATTTCAATCACAACCATCGACTTATCTAAACCGGCTCTTTTTAAGTAACGTTTTATGGTTGTACTTATTTCGCTTGAAATGAAGGGGGATGAACGGCACCCTACTTTCGCTAAGCTTATCGTTTTGCTACGTGTTTATTCCTCTAAACCTATTCCGAGTTAGCTACCACTTCGTAGCTTGGAAACGACCATTTTTCGCGTTAAATCTAGAGATTCCTCCTCTTGCCCTCTACCTGTACAGACATTAGCCGCTGTATGAAACATATTTTTCACAAGTGCACTTTTTACCGTGTTAATGGTGAGACGAGAGGTAATGAACCATTACGTTATTGTTGCTGTGCTTTCGGTACTTGTGTAGCCGGTTTTAGACAGGTTTTTTGAACAACTGCAGTGCGTAAATATCTTGAATGGTTCGGATAGCTCCAGAAATCCAAAAATGAACAGCAAGGAAGAGTGCCCTGTGATCACGTGTGATCTCGCGCCATATCCAGATCGATTTTTTGTTCTAACCCGGGCGCGTTTCTCACCTCTGTGGGACACTGTTAGGCTGGTGACCAATAAGTAACTGCAGAACTTAAGAACAACAAAGCGGTGAGGGTTTAAGAGAAGCTATTCACTATGTGAATAAATGTTTATGTAATAAGTTTTGCCTGCTGAGGCCATAACGGTGTTTGGCTGAGTAGATTACATGTCAATTTGAGCTTTCCAGGCTCTGAAGAGGGCGAAACCACTTAGATGTCAGCTATTGTGTGTTGGTAGATGCTGTAATAACAATCTCGTGTTTCCTCATCAAGAAATCAACGTATTAGTGATCGCTGCCGAGGTTAAAAGGGAGTCGGTCCTGAGACTCGCCATATAGTTTTCTCAACGGTGGATTCTGATCCTCATTTATCACCAGTTAAGATTTTCGATAAAAAATATCGAGCTCTCGTCAAGTTTATCATGATGATGAGGCGAATCTTATAACACATTGCATGGTTCGACACCTAGGAAACCTCTGCGCCATAGCAAGGCGGTGAACCGTTGAGATGGTTTTATCTGATCATTTACATAGTTGTACAAAACTCAGAGGAGCTGCGGTGGTGAAAATATTCCCCTTTGATGTGTTTTGGAGATTTTAGTTTGATAAGACCCATGAAAACCTCACGAAGCGACTTTCCTTTGACCTCGGCATAACTGATCGAAAATATTTTTTGGACGATTAAGCCAGCATAAAGTTGATAAGAAGCTTTATTCGGCTAACGTCTCAACGTCATCGTCTTTTCCAGAGCTGATTATTCTACTCGACTGCCCACAGTTGCTCATCCTCGTGTATTGGGTCCTTGTAGTCTTTCTATTCGACTCGAACTATGGAAAATCGACTTGAGTGCTCGACTTTGAAGAAAAAAGAAGTCGAAATGTTAGCCCAGCGAAGCTTCTTATCAAATCCATATCAGCTTGATTTTCCAAGAAAGTATAACTCATGAAAGTGTTTTCCTGCACTTACGTGAATTCGATCTTCAAAACTTGAGTTCCTATCAAACAATTTTTAAAATGATTACCGTAGTTATTAATTAAAAGCGTTAACTGAAATTCATAAGTTTAGAAGACGTTCTCAAATCATCAGCGATCAATATAAGACTTAAAACACGTTATAGAACTAGCACTTACCAGTTTAGCAATAATGATTATAAGTATAAGATAATGTCCAATATATTGACCGTGGTAAGTTGCTGGACTGTTGAGTTCGTAGAATGCGATCGTGTTACACAAGTCGGTGTCGCAGCAACTGTAATACGAATTTGTCTCTTTTTACCATTTTTTTAGCATATATATGCTGCCTACTGTCGGAAAAACACTGGAGAGAACTCTTACTTCTCTCCTTTCCCCTCTCTCTTTCAATTTATATCCCTTCTCTTCTCTTTCCCGTTCTCATTTGCTTTCTCTCTCCTTCCTCCCTTCCCCTCTTTATCTTGCTGGCACAGCATTCAGAGTGGAACTTGTGTACAATTTTTTTGTGTCATGGCCAATGTGGTTTCACAAATCGTACAGGGAGCATAATTTCCATATGGTTCATATAAGTAAGTGAATGGTATACGTCGCTGGGAGAAATTGCGGTAATATTAGGCTAGAAGTCCTGTGTAAAATTAACAGAAAACTTGCTGGACGAGCGGTGAGAAGGTACACCTCATGACTTTTGTTTTGTGGATTATGTAGAATACAGCAAAAGACTGGTTGTAATCCTGGGCCAAACGCAGTCAAACAGAAGAATGGGCGGGAATTCTATCCCTCACATCTGAAATACGTTCTACAGTGACGATTTATGTCTTTCTACAAGGATCTGTTACAGCCGGCACGCTGTGTTCTGTTGTTGTCATTTGTGTATTTTCTGATGTACCGGTCATACACGGATATAGTTCCACATAAGGTTCTTCTGGCTATATATAATTAATTGGAATCTCTACACACCACTCAATCTCCGTCGGATCGAAATGAGATCGACCGTCTTGCAGGTTGTTTTTTTGCTAGAATGGCGACGATATCTGAGTAGGTTTCGCAATTCACACAAGCAAAAGTGCTCAACTCGTTATCTTTAGCTACTATGACCTCAGCACCTCGCTCATAAGGGCACACCAATAACTCACGTGACAGTATAACTGACAAAGGCTAAGCTGTTATCATCACTGGAAAAGTTTGCTTTAAGAGCATACTACGTTCTCACCAATAGACGGATGTGAGGTTGATGTGACATCCTAGTGAAGGGCACTTATACTGCATGAAAAATCGCATCGCCATCAGGAATTTTGAGTGTTATTAAACACATTCTATTTGAGCGCAACGGCTAAAACTTTAACATGATATTCTGTTGTAGCTAAAGAAATTAGTGAAGGTTCACAGCATTTTTCAAAAGAAAGAAAAAAAGGATAAAAAGGATAAAGCTGTCGGCGTTGATCAATCAATGATGGATACGCCATGCATTCGACTTCGTTAAGCATTGTTGGAGGTGACTGAATGCATATCTGGCCTTTACAATGACTCGCTCTTGCCTACCAATGTATCGAGCCAGTGCTGATATACTCTCAGACAGGTCTGGTACCAATTTGCCAACCCAGAAAGAATGGAGAGCTTGGTGAGCCTGGGCGCAAGGATCGACCCTGTATGTGTCGCAAGACCCCTCCGACCACGGCGCCACACGCCCCCTAAAAAGAAGAAAAAACTTGGAAAAAACTAAAGCATATGATTTTTTAGGGTTTGGTTCATAAACTCACTTCAATTAAAACGTTGTTTTTTTGATTGTTCGCCATTAAAACACGATACGCTCGCTAAAGAACTAGCTGAAGTCAAGACGCAAACTTGCTCATATCACATACTTGATCATTTAGATATTATTGAAAATACACAGCAGGTGAAGCCAGTGGTCAGATTCTGTCGATAAAAGGAATAGTGATGCAGGTAAGATTGCTGACATTCTCCATCGTAAACCCTCCAAAGAAAATGTGTATTATTTGGCAAAATGTCATACATGGACCAAAGAAGAATGGTTTTTGGATGTGCAACGATGTATCGAACAAGTGTGCGTAACCCCACGCGTAGGTATGACGGCTTAGTTAACCCGAGGCCCGGCACTGAACCTAAAATCACCTGTTCATCGTAGCGCAGCTCTGTTCACTGTGCTATACGTGCTTAACTACGTATACCCTTTTATATACAAACAGACGGAAGCTATTTTACCGTATATTCTGACAATCATTGAGACGATCGGCAAATACCTTTCTACCATTACAGCCTACCATTGAAGAGAAACTATAAAAACTAAGAAGCACCGATAACAGCCGAGAACTAGCATATCGAAATGTTATCATCACCAATCAATTTGGTAAAAAAACAAAACTTCTCGGTGTCAACAAATCTTATAAAGACGTCCTGAAAGGACCCGGTTTTTCTGAACGACGAGATATCATATATTGTTCTGTCCTAATGCTTGCACGCGTTAGGTTGCTGCTTGACGATTTTCATCTTCATGAATCTCGCTGAATGCTGGTCAAGTCGATTCTACCTGGAATCTCGAGAATGGCGTGCTAGAGCGTCCCCATATCTTAATCACATGCATTCGCCAGTTATTCGTAGATTGAAGGGATGAAGGCGATCTCAGACAAGTTTCGCACTAATTTCACCAACTCGGCAAGACTTGGTGAACTAGGGCTGAGCCCAACTATCGCCTCATTCGCACGAATGACATCACTACCACTGTGCTACTCACTCCCTCTGTTCTTATTAAAGGACAAAGCGTAAAACTCTAGGCGTTGGTCAATCCCTTAACGATTGGCAATGCATTCGACTCCATCAAAATCGCTAGAGGTGATTCAATCCATATGTGGCTTCTACATTGGTTGCTGTTGTCTGCCGATTTATCGATTCGGTGCTGCTATCGTTGCAAATGGGTCTGGTGCTAATCTGTCGACCCCGGATGAATGGAAGGCTTAGTGAACCGGAGTGTGCGATCGAATCCATGTGTATTGCGAGGCACGTTTAACCATTGCGCTATACGTGCTATGTTCTTATTTCATTTATAAAAATGCACCGACGCGTCAAATGTCAAATCCACACCAACGTCTTCATTGCCTCCCTGTCCCTGCCACTGATCGATAGAACTATCACTGTCTCTGACACTGGTCGATAGAATTAACTGAGCAACAGGCGAAACAAGGATCCGCATGGTGTGGTGGTGAACGCGTTTCTCCCCGGAAAGGACAATAGCGCGTTCGTTCCCCACCGCAGACACCTGCAGCCCAGAGTTTTGTAAATATCTCAGCATCACTGTGGTTGTATTTCGCATCATACCCTTCCGTTAAAAATTAGAGTAGACAGCAAATAAAAAGTTAGCGTTGTTTTTGTATATTTCTAAGTGCAGAATAGAGGTTATCCCTAACACCAAATCTTTGTTCTACTAGCTATCAACTTGTAAAAAGAACGTATAGGAGGTAGTTCCATGTGCCATAATGAATCGCTGGAATAAAACTGCGTCTTATAGATGCCTTACCGGTCGCTCGCACAAAATCATTATGACACCTACTCATCGCGAGAATGTTAACCCACGGGAAGGGTAATCGCAGGTTCGAAACCCATCTGACGTTCCGAGTTTTTCCAATATCTCAGCATCATTGTGATGTTCCACTTTCACCAAAAAAACTTTGTCTCACAAATGGTGTCTTGTCTAAAAAATGCTAACTTTGATATGTATGACTATCTTAATAGTTGTAGTTGTTGCAGATAAATTTCCACAAAAGTGGTTTCCTCTAGTGTTTGAGTTTTCGCAATCGCATCAAATCGGATTGGCAACATTTAAAGCTTAGCAACCATTAGAAAGTGGTCTCACCGTAGCGTCAGTTCAACAGGGAACCCATATATCAACAACAATTTGTGCGAACGTACAGTGGAGGCCGGTTTTTTAACCAATGTTTTTTAGCTTTTATTGAAGCTTCCGTTCAGTGTCTCGGCACCCCTAGTATCACTTTTCCAATGCTACCAGCTTAACAAGTCAACTTCGAGAGAAGCAAGGATTATTAGCGGATTTTCGCTGTGATTTTGAAACATATATGTTCTGCTGAACTAAGTAACGATGCTTGTTTTCCATAAGTAGGGTTCCCATATGTTTTTCTATTTTACCTTTACCTAGACCTTTGGCGAGACCTCACTAAGCCGAAAAAAACTCGATCCAGCCGAATTCTTCGTTCTCTTATCCCATGTGGATGCTTCGAAGTTGTAGTTTAAGAATGTATCGCTAGGTAGCAAACCACGTGATGCATTTAGGTTTTTTTTTGTAGTTTTCTTAGACATAAAAACCTTTTCGCGATGTTCCCCTACCGAGGGATCCCCAGAAGACATGCCGGTTGTATCTTACACCTTAAAAGATCCAAAAAGCCAGTAGTCGAATATGATTGGGAACTACAGTAGCGGTGGTTTCAAATCGATTAGTGCTTCGGATGCAATAGTGCTGCGAAAAAAGGGTAACTCCCTTTTTAACTCCAGTTCTACTCCTTTGCATAAATAACGATCCTAATAGATCGTTTACGACAGAAAAACATATGTGGGCTATTTATGGGGAATCATTCAGCAGATTTCCTGCAAAAACCTAACTGCTGGGCTAGATGACTTCATTTCATCACTGAGAATACACCTGTGAAGAAAGTACATTACCGAATGAGGTCACACCATTTGTCAGGTGTTGCATTCAATTCGACTCAACTCGATTTCACTAAGACTCACATCGTAGGAAAAAACAACTGCTATGGGCACTACTCGAATCACCGCAGCCTTGAAGAAGACGAAGGCGTCGGAACGTTGCTTACAATAAGCGGTTTTTTGTAAAACTGTGTTGTGTAGATCTTGTAGACCTGTCAATGAACAAAGAAAGTCGCCATCCATGCCGTGATTAAATTCAGGTGCTTGCTGTCTTTCTAGAATCTTCTGAGATTTTCTTTCGAAGATTATATAATCCACGTCACAACAATCGCTCGAAAATGTATTTGCTGTGGTTTATTCGAAAGCGTCGGATGTCCCGATCACCATCCGTTCGCTCAGTGTCGGTCACTGAATAGGTCCCAAATACATTAGGTAGAATTCATTCTGGCCATGAAACTTATGTCAATGTTTCTAACTATACTACCGTGATCTGTAATTTTGTTGGAATTGCCTTCACTCTCTTCTAACATAATTTTTTCTCCTCAAAGTTTCTCGAGTCATAAATTCGTTGTTGATTATAGATGTCCGATTTCACAAAGTTCCCTCAGCGGTTAAAAACCTAGTTATTGATTTCTTGTTACACCTCAACAGGAAAAAGTGTTTTGGTCGTTGAATCGGTTGTAGGCCTGGATGGAACCATTCCATAGCCAAGCCCATCGTATACGTTTTACGATATGGGATAGCTTGAAATGTTCCCGTGTAACCATTCTCTGAACGAGTTTTCCTCTATTGTTGACAACGGATTATGGATTTGGAAGTATGGATTTCCCTGATTAATGCTCCAGAATAAACGTTGCTTTATTCTTTCATTGAAAAAAGAAACAAACGTTGTTTTAAATGGAAAAATGCTGTAACTATCGTCATAAATTCATGTTATGCGTGCGTCATTCAGTGACATCATTTTAGTTTTTGACGTTTCTTAAGCAGATCTCTTTTGTCGTATATAAGCATCTTCTAAAGAAACTTACTTAGATACTTCGACGACCCGTCCTCACTAGTTGTGCGGGCCCAGCATAATATCTGTTTTTGGAATATTTCTGGTCTAGCTGTTGTGTTTCCATCGTGTTACGAGGTCAACCTAGCCAAAGTCTGTCCAGGTCGTCACCGCGACAAGCAGTCGCAGCTCTTGTGGATCAGAGGGAGATTTGCCACTACACGACTTCGATACTGGTGGATCCTGGTATTGGTTCACTCTTAGCTTGGCTTCCTTAATGAAACGGCGGACTCCTTCTCAGCTTGGGAGACCCTACCGGTGGAATTAATCTCCTGATGTAAACCGCACTCCCAGTATTGTTTAGAGGAACACCTCCCAGCCACGATGAGCTGGTTAGCCGTTCGGAGGTTTTTAGTTAATAACGAATCGAAAACCACTGTATGGATTCAAGGTAGTTTTTTTTGGTAGTTTGCCTTCTTTCTGTTTATATATGATGTTGATATTTCTGACTATAACAACAAACTTTTAATTTGCTGTTATCTCTTTCAAGAGTTTTTTAATATTCGTCGTTCTTACTCCGTATGAAGTCGTGTGATTAATGAATTATCTCTTTTAATCACGAATATTTATAAATAGTTTCTAAGCAACAACATTACCTAATTTCAGGCTTATTGATAGTGGTGTGTAGTTATAACTGTGGCTTCTTAGAGTTATGCTAAGGGCATTATTGAAACAAACTTCTTCCAGAATATGATAGAAGCAATACTGTAACGAAGTTTTCGCTACAAACTGCAATGAAGGTAAAACGGAGCCTCAACATTAGTCGTTTTTTCCGGAACCCGCCAGTTGATCAGAAATTGTAATCATCATCATTTACTCATTTATTTAGACGACTTGTCATTGAAAAAGTTCCGGTCTCGGAAGATATCCGCTTGGTTGGCATTCCCGCTGTTTGAGCAGGGCATTTTTTTCACGAGCGTAGAATAGCCGTACCAGGTCGCTCCTCAGTCGTTAGTGCAGTAGTGGTCGCATTTTTATGAGTTGGAGAAATGCATGTCGCTTTGCGATGATTCAATGGTAGAATGGTTTACCAGTCGCATACCTGCCCTAACTTTAGGATTCATGGAGATGTTCGTATTCTAAGAGGACTGCGGGTTGGTTGAGGATCTTCGCCTCACTAAAGTATGAAGAGCTGGTTGAGAATGATTATCATTGGAGTCACGAGATAGCTGTGGTAGGGCCTTCCATGGTCTTCTCCAGTACCTACCACCACCTATGTGTGGATTAGGACTCTTGCTGCTCTGCGATTAAGGTTGTCTCAGAACGCCAGCCGTATATATTAAAATCACAGATAAATCAAGAATAAGACAAAAGATGGGTAGCGCAGTGATAGTGGTGCTGTTCATCACGAGCACGATGCTGGTTTGACCCCTTACCGGGCTCACCATGCTCCTCATCCCTTCGGGATTGGGAAATACCAGACTTGTCTGGAAATAATTCACTCTCTACAAGACAGATGGCAACGCTCCAGCTCGGATATCTTAGGTATCCGTCGAAAATCGACTCGATTAGTATTCGACGACATTTAGAAAAAAAGACGACAATCTTCAAGAAGCATCGAACTTACACACGAGGAGTTCTTCGAACCCTCGCAGACGATGGATGCGAGGAAACGAAACCAATGTTATAGGAAGCACTTGGATTTCCACAGTAGGTATGAAGATAAATCGTGTAGAAGTTTAAAAAAAAGCTATAGATCCTGTGGGAATTGAAAAAAAAACTGAGAACGTGATGTACAAGGGATTTTTTGTAGCTTTAAATATTAACAATTTTTATTTATGAAGAGCAAAATATAAATTTCAAACTGGGCAGTAACTGACTAAATGTTCAGTCGTAAGTTCACTCAACCCCATGCCAGAATTAGACAAGCCTCCTATCTCTCCGCTGCCCAATCCACAAATCATAGCGTATACCTGCGATGGAAATTTAGCAGTGCCTCTGGACAGCTATCTCAGGATTATAGGCAGAATCGACTGGAAAGGCTTTCAACGATCTTCATAGAAACCAAATGTCTTAAAGAGGCAATCAAACCCACTCGAAAATCAAATGACTTCTGTGGATGATGGATGCGAAGAAACGAGTCGGATTCAAGAAGCGTTGAGATCCGCGTAATAGTTGTGAAGATGTGTCATGCAAAACAGGTTTTAAAAAGTGGTATGATTTTGTTGTCTTTGTTAATTTTCTCCGGAAAAGTGATTCTCTGGCATCGGATACCACTTTCATTTCTAAACTCTGTTGATGTTGATCAGTTCAGTGATGAACTCATAAGTGAAGGAACACATGTGGTTCTATTAAATATTTGTGAATACTACACCTTGTTAGTCTGAACCCGAATTACCACCAAATTGGTCAGTTGTTTGTCGTCTAAACAGTTTCTCGTTCACAGTGGATCGATTACCGAGCTTAAGTGTGAACTCAGACACGTCCGATCACTTTTTTTTCTTCACTACCTTTGATCCCATTAGTTTGCTTAGCATAGATATTCTTACAGCTGTTTGACCATCTCATACTTGATTTAGACTGGCGTTTTATGGTGCCGCCTTTCAATTAAACAGAAAAATTTTTTTCCGATCCTTATTAGTCCAGTTTTCAATTTTTACTTAGTATCCTTTGTGAGTAAAACAATTCTGTAGTGATCAACCCTCTTCGGGCACGCCACGCAACCGACTCTATTGATAGCATCGTAGAAGTGATTAAATTAATATCTTGCCTGTGTAATAGCTTTCGTCCCTTGCCATCCTATCCAGTCAGTGTTTTTTTCAAATCTTCGTAAATAACTCTGGTATCACTAAGTTCACTCCGGTGGGCTTAGTTAACTCGAGGCGCTGAATCAACCCAAAGACCACAGTACATTATAGGGGGATTATAACCACTGCGCTACATATACTACACAGCTCAGAGATGTTTTCCTTCCATCGATTTCATATTCTCCTGTGTTTGTAGTAAGAATTATTCCATTACTGTGCATTTATTGCCACATGATCGATCCCTATCTCATGCTAATAAGGTACTTCATCCTATTGAAGTCGCTGAACTGAAGCGATGAGGGAATCAGCTAATTATCTGTTAGGTGGTGATCTGCTATACGGAGCAAATTCACATTCACCACTATCATCACGACTGTATGAAACCTGAAACGAACAAGATGACAACCTTATGGCGAGGATGTTTAACAACGCAGTGAACTCGATTTCCTTCAACACGCTTTAATTGAACGAATAGAAGGCCGGACAACAAAAACCTGACAACAGTGCGTGACGGCGTTTAAGTATTATGTAGTTTTTTTTCTCACATTTTTTCGAAAATACTCGTTCCGATCTCCCCAATTTTTTTAAATTACATTTTACAATATTAAACTACACAGATTTTCAAGGTGAACTCTGCTATTTTGTTATGTAAGAAGATCACACTTCTAATTTGACATTTTTTGAGGCTCAAAAAAAAAGCAGAGAAAAGAAAATAAAGTAGAATTCCTGGGTAGATTAAACTGAAATCACTACTTAAGCACGACTTTCACTTCCAAGGTGTTTTTGCACTCTTCCCATATATTTCCAGAAAGTTGCCTTTTGAAGGAAACTATATATTTGGTACTATCGAGAATATCCAGTATCGGATGCATAGGAAGAAAGAAACAAATGCAGCATAGTTCAGTAAATAGGACTAGCTGAGAGGCAAGAGAAACGAAGGACCCCGCATGGTGTGGTGGTGAACGCGTTTTCCGCCGGAAAGGGTAATAGCTCGTTCGTTCCCCACTACAGACACCTGCAGTCCGGAGTTTTGCAAATATCTCAGTATCACTGTGGTTGAAATTCAGTAATATTTTCTACTGCATCGATGGAGGTCCATGTCTTGTCATGAAAGACATCACGAAGAACTCCGTTGTCGAATTCGGTATCTTGTAAAAAGTATTGTTCCTAAATAAATGCTATTCTTTAAATAGATAGTCAAAAAAACAAAAGGGCCTTTCTCTAGGAATTTGAAGTGTTGGCCTCACCGAGGAAGGTGGTTATTAGAATTGTGTGCGCGTAGCTAAAAAGTCTTGGAGAACAGAAACGCTGAGTACTAAGGAAACAACCGAAGAACGAAGCAATTCCGAATGAAAGTCGCCAAACATCGTCAATAGGGAAGAAAGGATATCGGCTCGGGACTGGAACGACTTCGTGAGATTGTTTTCTTGCATCGTCGTCAACCTCGATGTTGTAATGTGCCAAGACGCGATTCGAATGTAGATGTATCTATACATGTGAAAGCAAAACGAATAGATAAAACTGGATTCTCTGAGCTACTCTAAGCGTCAGCAATCGCTTTTCGTCGTACTGTAAACCGCCTCGTATAAAGCCAACCAATGCTAACGACAGCAAACTCAAATGTCATGCCGACGTTGAGTGCCGTTCGATAAGCGTGTCGCTGTCCCGTGCTTCGACTTTTCACTTTTGTCAGCTCCCATATACAGACCTTAGGATTTCAAATCTTTCCAAACTTTTTCTCTTTATTGTCATTTTTAATAGAGAATGTTCTACCCTAATTGAATTCTGCATTATCGACTCTCTGTTTTGTCCAAATGTAGAATATCGAAACGGCGGCATATAGAGTATTAGGGACAAAAGACATTTTTAGAGGTAGGAACGTGTAGCGCAGTCATTAAGGGTTCCTGAGATGCACAAATGGCTATTGGTTCGATCTCCTATTCTATGCAAACCAAGACCCAATCTTACTAGTACCGCACTAGTCTGCGTGGATAAAAGCATTGACTTGATATATCGCTACGCCCTAAAAAGTCGTTAATTAGGCAAAATATGCACTCAATTACCTCTGCGATATTTAATGGTTTCTTGAAAGCTTCAATAGAGTCTGGAGATTCTTATGGAAGCGATATGCAATAGTAAAAAAAATAGGAAATAGCTTAGTAACGAGATCCTAGAAACACAGAAAGTCCTTCGGTGGTGTCTAGTCGTTTCCCATTAAGAAAACAATCAACATGTTCTCACCTATACACCACAATCATTCTATTAGCTTCATCATCGAGCGCTTCTTTCATCGTTCATCTTAGACTGGTTTCATAATGCTCGCTATTTCCTTCACTTTTTTCATGTTGCAGCAATCATTCCAATGTCATACCTCTTCACTTCTATCACATTCACGAACCATATTAATCTTGCAATATTCATCTAGTACATTCATTTATTTGGTAAATTTTGCCGAGTCTAAGCTTTTCATCGGAGCTGATTCTTACCAGTACAACAATATAACTTCCACAGTGAGCCACCGTCCAGTGTGGTTGATAGCACCATTCGATGTCGAAGACGATGTACAGCGGGGAATTCATGATCTTAGATTCAGTGTCTCCGAAAATGAAAAAAGAGATTCGAAATTCCTATGCGAAGCTCATCCAGCAGTAGATCAATCCCAGAATTCATCGCTATCCTTGTAGCTATCTAGTGGCAAATCCTGATTCTCCCTACGACTCTTTATGATTGTGAATAAGAGCTTCCTAACATGGACCACAAGACTTTAAGGAAATCAGATTTTGTCCAAATGGTAACCTATTAGTTAGCTATGTGGAAACTCCCGGGATCCACAAGATTTATTGTGAAAACCGTCCATTAATCATTCAAGCGTGTGTTGTATAAAGTCAAAATATTCGCCCTTTTATCAAAGTCTTATTTATTTGACTCTTTAACAAAAAATCCGAATTAAATCAAATTAATATTCGACAACCATAACGTTGTTTACTTTTTTTATTCACTGCCTACTACAATTTTCGCAGCAGCGAAATCAACCACGGGCGCCGGCCCAAATCGAACCACGATTTACCTTTCTGGGGGGCTCGCGCATTACACACTGCACCACTGAGGCCCTTGCTCTGCTTTTCTCTCCACTAGTTTCCTGTCTACCAGTGCCGTTAGCGATCACCCGTCAACGGGATTGATCTGGGGACCACACATCGGCAATGAACCCAGTTAAGGTGAGGCTTCAGTCGAAATCACAATGTTTACTTTTTTTATTTGTTGCCTACAACAGTTTTAATGGCAGAGTACTATGCGAAGTCAACCACAACGATACTGAGATATTCGCAAAACTTGGACCCCCTGGCCAGATCAAACCACGATTTTCCCTTTTCGGGGGCTCGCGCATTACACATCATAAGATTGTTGAAATCCGCTCAAGCCTAAACGTAGAAGTTAAAATGGATCCATACCAGTTCTCAATCGTTGAAACGGTCAACTAAACTAGTATTCCAACATTTAACACTGTAAAGTAGCTTACTGACTAAGACGTTCATCAAATGTTTAGTATTCTCAATGTCATTAAGTTAATTACTATGATCAATACTACACCATTAACTCGAGGTTATTCTATTTTGTCTCGTTGTAAAAAAATCTCTGCGACGCCTACCACACGTCCTCGAAAAGAGCAGGAAGAGATGAAAAATGTAACACTTCACCAAAGCAGACTTCGGATGACCCAAATATTAGTCCGTGTCTTTCTGTCTCTGAGCAAACCATTTATTAAAACAGTCTGCGACTGGTTATCGAAGTGATGTAATTGTTCGCGAATGGCAAAAAATACATCAGTTTAAAGATTTCCCAGTGTTAATATTAAAGTTTGAAATATAAAAATGATGAAAAAGAAGAATTCAGAGACCGCCCTCGCCTTTTTTAATGAGCAGCGATTCAATAAATTGACAGCAATTCTGTTATCCATTAGCAATCAACTTTTTTCAAAAACGACCTGTCTTCACACATTGTGCATATCCCAGCACTTCTTTAGATCGGTTCATTAGCCTATATCCATCGTCCACTTAGGTGTCCAAATCTGAAAGTGCCTTCTGTTGCTCTTCTTGAAATATTCGGACTCATTTTTGAACTTCGGTAAATGCTGGTCAAATGCATTCTCCTTGAAATTCAAGGAAACTTTTACAAAGCGTTCACAGATTTTCTCCACTGGCATTCGATGGCCTTTAGGGATTGGATAGAGATTTCCCGTCTTGTTTTTCAATTCCATTAAATGCTGGTCGAGCTAGATCTCCCTGGAATAGTAAAATAGCTCTCGTACAGCTCACCAAGTCTTTACCACAGGTATTGGCCGACATAGGGGGGATCGAAAAGAGCTCTTGTGAGATTAATCTAACACCAATTTTTCTCTCATGGATGAAGCCCTGTGGTTGGCCTTGGGCGTGGTGGAACCGAAAATCACGTGTGTACCAAGGCACCTTTAATCATTGAGATATACTTTTCCTTAGCTTGTTTCTTGTCAGGTAGCTTAGCGATGGTATTTTTCCAGATTTTGAATTTTTTTACTTTCGTTAAAATGTAAATTCAATTGATTTTTTTAGTATTCACCTATTTACTATTACTTTACTTTGTGCACATCAGACCTCTACACTTACGAGAATCCTGCTGTCAAAAGCAATCGGCCCTACTCAGTTCCTCTCCAACATGTGGAATCCGATTATTTCTTCATCCTTCGATCCTTCTTTCTATTCTTTCCTTCTGTTATTTCTTTACTTCTGCCGTTGCCTTTTTTTTTGTATCCCTCTCGGCCTCATCGAACCTCAGCAATTTATTTTGCACAAAACCGATCGATATTCCGCAATTTATATCCATAATTTACATAACTCACTGCCAATATAGTGTTTGTTTTTTGTGTAGAAAAAAATTTTTGTCTATCTGGTAAAATAAATACGTGTTATATCAAAGAATGAACTCTCCAGTTAAAATCTCTTCCAAAGACTATGTGACCATTTGAATTTCAAGTTCTCCTCTCCTTCTAACCTTCCATCACTTCATTCATTGAAGTCACTCGATATGAAAATGCCCGACCTATTTAAGAAAATACTGCATAACGATGATACTGTTATCTATGCTTCCGATATTGATTTCTGCCTTCGATAATGCTCCTGCTATGATAGATCAGAGGATTCCGACGGTCAGGTGAGATATTTTTAATTTGACTTTATAGGAGAAGAAACGATTGCCTTAGACAAATATTACTGTCAGCGGGTCATGAATCCAAAAGCTACGAAAAAACATCCTTGTTCTTTGGAGCTAAAATTTTCCCAAGTATGAAGTAGTTCAAGGAATCCAAAAAATGCGAACAACATTCCTGTTCTATGGAGCTAAATTTTCAACGAAGTATGAAACAGTTCTAGTTTTGTAGTACGTTCACCTCCGCACTATTGTGTGACCTTCATTTTCTTCAACTAACCAGTTTCACAAGCTTTCATCTTCTCGTTCTACGATGTCGGCGATCAAAAAGCTAAAATGAAAAACAAGATGATCATCGCATTTTATCGTTCTACGTACCGGAAAGACTTGTCGTTTTGAGCGAGTTTTCGATTCTCATACCCGAGCAACATCTCACGAAACAACAACACCTTAGACATCTCTGGCAATGCGGCAGATAATGCAATGCCAAGAGATGGAACCTAGTCAAAAAGTGATTGTATTGTAATGATTAAAGCAAAGAATAAAAGTTACCAATGAAGAGCTAGTGACGATAAGCTTAGGTTTAAAATATTTCAACAAATCCGTCATAATGAGCATTGATTTCAATGCGCACATGCTCAAAAATGACTGGGCCTTCCAATTTTAAGCAGCAATCTCTTAGCCCATAGTGGTCCTTATAGATTCAAATAACCACAGTAGAATCTGGACACTTTTCCAATGTCAACACTACACAAGCTTTCTTATCCTGCAACGATCAAAGTTTCGCTTTCTTCGAACCCACAAATCTCTTGCTTTCCTCTTTTATCGCAAACACTTATATCTCACCAGCAACGTTGTTCGTGTTTACGACTGCTGCAACTTCACTAAGATTTGTGTAACGTGAATTTTGCTTCAGCTTTTTTCGAGGATTTGGAACCTGAAGAGGTCTAAATCATAGTAACCTTCTAGAAAAATTTCACGTGTCTTTAAGGAGATTGGTAAAGTTCTTATGTAAGTCGGTTGAGTTTCGATATATCAAGTACTTTGATCGAAAAATAGTAATTAACCACCACTTACTTACTTGGGTACGTGGATGCCTAGTCTTCACTGGTTGTGTGGGCCCACTACTAGTTGCATTTTGTCAGAGTTTTGCTGTTTTAGCTATTGTGGTTACCTGGAATCCCGAGGTCAACCTAGCTAAGGTCTGCCTCAGATCATCACCATCGTAGGCAGTCGCCGCCCTTTTTAGATCATAGGGAGATTTGCCACCATGCGACTAGTGTGATACCAGACAGTGGTGGATCTTGGCGTTGTTTTACTTTTAGCTGGGCTTCCTAATGGGAATGCCAGACTTCTTCCCAGCTTGGGCGACCCTGCCGGGGGGATGGATCGCCCGCTGTACATCGCATCCCGACACGTAGAAACACCTGCCAGCAACGACGAGATGGTAAATCGTTGGGAGCAATTTACCATTAGCTGGAAAAATTATTATTACTTCCTCCCAACGGTTTACTACCCGTTCATGGCTGGGACGAGTTCCTGGATGTCGGGCTGCAATGTACTGCCGGTGGATCCATCCCCCAACAGGCTCTCCCAAGCTGAGGAGTCCGGCGCATCCATCAGAAAGCCTAGGTAAGAGTAAACCAATATTAGGATGCACCATTGTCCTGGTATCAAATTAGTCGCATAGTGGCAAATGTCTCTCTGATCCAAGAGCTGCGAGTACCTGTGGTGGTGACGGCCTGGGGGCAGACTTTAGCCAAGTCGACCTCGGGATTCCAGCGAGCCACATTGGCTACACCAGAAGATCTCCGGGAAATGTAGATTATGCTGGGACTAGCACAATCAGTGAGGACGAGCCATCGAAGTGTCCAAGTAGGTATTATTATTTCACAAAGAACTTACTTTGCCGTGAATGTGCTGAATATTTTCAACGGAAAGACTTCGCTTAACAAGCCATAAAATGTATTAAAAGCGATTCGATGCTTAAGACATTCCAGTAACGCTGAATGTTAATCGCAGGTGCAAAACACGAGACCTGTGATTGGTGGCTGCTCACGTACTGATTGACAAATGAACAGTTAACCAATAGGCATCAAAAACCACACCCTTTCTTCGCCCGAGCCTATTTTCATCTCTTGAGTGGAAGAAATATGACGGCAGAAACATGAAACAGGAACCATTTCGAACATATTAACCTTATAGCAGAGACAAGGAAAAAAAAGTAAAACACGTTGCGAACAATGTTTTTTCTCTTTGTCTTCCGACAATCTCTAAAAACGTTATTTCCAGTCCAAAGGGCGCACATCCTGATTCGTGCGTTGGTCAATGTGCCTTCACGTTTGTCGAAAAAATCAGAAATCAACTGGGCAACGCTAAAACGGCATCACTACTGCAGGTAAAACAATGTGCGGAAAGATTTCTCCTCACTCTGGAAGGGATTTCACATTTCTACGAATCAAACAGCTTTCAGCTAAACTACAACGATTTTTCTCGTTGCGTTCTCAAACACGACATTCTTTGAGAACTCCTGCAAGTAAGTGCTGATGGTATTCTAAAGCTAAGGAGTCGAAGAGAAAACATTTTCAATCCAGTATCTTGAAAAGAAAAAAGATGAATTCAATGTAGGATTGATTTAGAAGATGGTTTAAAGAAAAAGAACTCTTTTATGTTAACATATGATAACAGCAACTTATTTGCTATCTATTCATTTAAAAAGAATCTCACCCAGTTCTAGTCCTCACCCAGATGTTTCAGAATCTACCATAACTTTCAACACTGTTCGTCGAAGTGCGAACCGGGTTATCTACACCAGTTATTGATGAAAAGCTCAGAAATTATCGATCACTACTGCGTTTATCATTATGAAGGTAAATGTATGATTCTATTCAATTTTTCTTAAAATCTATATGCTAATTAAACGCCCCGCGACGTTAAACCGCAATAATCTTACCGGAAATATTAGTTGTAATCCGTTTTTTTTCAACCATCCGCTCTTTCTCCTTTAATTGGTAAAGACAGTCCAATTCGTAGCTCCCAGTTTCGATTTCAAGCTTTTGTTAACCAAATGTTCTTTCACGTTATTCGCTTCGTTGGCTATAAGAATACAAGTACACAACATAAAGTCCCCTGATAAGTTTGAGAAAGACTCAAAAAGGAGAAGAACAATCGATGAAAGTGCTTTCTGCTCGAGGGAAACCATCGTCGAAAACGCTTTTTCCTCCAATGTCTGACAAATGTCGATTACTATCTCCAGTATAACATCGTTCACCTTATATTTTTTAAACAGAAGAATTCTCCCGTGTACGTATTTTCCTTGTCTGCATTCATATCTTTTCCGAACTCACATCTTTCCTTATCAAAATGTAACAAAAAAACTTCCTAATGACTGTAACAGAAATAACACAGATGACGAATCCCGCCCCCAAGTAGACCTGTTTTCTTCGTTCCAGTGAAAATCTCTTCTGCAATAAAGCCTTGAAAAATTGTTAATCCTGCAACGACATTTTTTAAAGTAGGGGTTCCTATAGGTATATGGTAGTTAATTGGTTCAATGTTCATGTTTAGAATAAACCAGCAAGACTTTCCATTTTTACAGTAGGTATGCTAGCGAACTACAAAATACCAGTCTCTTCTTCATCCGATTACTGTAAATCAGTACAATGACAAAATGGTAGTGTTCATTGTTGCTCAATTTGTTAGGAAGGCGCCGTGCTTTTGACTCTGTTAGACATTGTAGATGTGATTGAACACATACCTTTGCCTATACAGTAAATTCCGAGTGCCTATCTCTCCTCCCAGAGAAACCTGGTACCATTTTAGCAAGCCCGGAGAAGTTAAAAGGTTGATCAGCTTATGGCGAAGGATCAAACAGGAGACCAAGTGTACTGCAGGGAACCCTACCCAGCGCTACACACCACCTAGATCAGTATTCGAACAAAAAACAGCATTTACTACATTATAAAAATTCAATTTATGATTTTCACATACATGTGGTTGTCTGTCTAAACGGGTTAGATCCTTATAACGCAGTTGTAATTTTATCATCAAAATCAATCAAACCTTCAGCTGCTCCTTCTGGTAATTGTATAATAACAAAAAGCACTACTCGTGAACACGTTCTATTATATTTCAGCAATCCGTGCCAAATTTCCGTGTCTCGAAAATGTGATTTCAAACACGGATTGTATCAAATCTTGTACTCGACATCACGATGCCGTCACATCGCTCATCAACAATTTCCGACATCTTGCACTGAATGGTGATTCCACTCGTGCCGAACAATACTTAGCCCAAAGCTGCGAGTCAGTGTCAGATTTGTTCTCGAATATTCTAGAAGTCAAAGAGAAAATCGTTTCCTATCTCCCACGAATGCCTAGTTGAGGTAATATGGTATAGTTGATGATGTACTGTAGTGTTTTTTTTATACGAAAGAACAATAGATACAATGAATAGATCACTTTGGTGCAAATTACAGCGAAGAAATAACATTGGGTGACCCATTTTTTTACTATGGGAGGACGAAAACAGGAAAAACGAAAAAAGATGATTCCATTCTCATTATAACACAGATGAATGATGGGATAATACATTACATTGACATATTTCTCTCTCCCTCTCTCTCTCTCTGTCAAGAAAAAAAAGAAACAGGAAAATAAGCAAAAACTTCCCTGTAGTCAGCTTTTCTTTAATCTAATGCTAGTACTCTTGGCTGTTTTTATTTCTCTGATTGATGACGATATTAAGGCAAGAAAGTGCACGACATTTAGATGTCGGCGCAACTCAATTACCATTCCCACATAGGTCACCGTACTTTTCGCCGAGCTCTTATCATTGTGATCACATACTTAATGGCATCGCACACAACTCGTTCCATAAAAAAGATATTTTGGCTTTTAGCCTTTTGCTCCATAGATATTTTGATGATTCTTTCTGGCATCTTGCATGCCACTGCATGTTCTCCTCCGTCCTCTCTGAAAGTGTCAGCTGTGGAAATGATCCGACCGTGACTGCTACAATACAAATTTCTTCTGAACTAAAACATCAGTTTGGGCGTTCAACAAACATATTGTTTGCCTTCTTTGAAAGCGGTTTGCTAGAAAAAAAACTCCCCCAGTGTTACCTTACTACCAGCAGTCCTTCTTTCATTCTCCATGTCGTCATTAATTCGCCTCAAACGTTACGCTATAATTAGAACTGACTGCATCAGAAAGATGGATTTTAGAGATGTGGTGTCAACTGTGATGGTTCTCATATGCAGGTTCGTTCTTTCTTCATTTCATATGACACGGCATCACGTATCATTGTTGATCCCAGCAGTTCTTTAATTCGTTTCGTTTCCGACCTCGTGCATCAGCTGTGAAGGCCTTCGGATCTAACATGTGGGTCCGGCTGCTGCTTGAAGTTTTTTGGTCATCTTCATGAATATCACTATTTTCTGGCAAGGCAGATACTTCCTGGAATCCTAAGATAGCCGTGCTAGGGTTTCCTAGTTAATGTGGATCAGAGGGAACCTACCGGGCAAGTCTGGTACCAATTCAGTGATTCCGGAGAGATGCAAGGCCTCGTTAATCTAGGCTGGACCAAACCAGTACCGGCGCATATTGAACGGCATACTACAGTACCAGCTCCCCAGTTTGTTATCCTTCATCCTTGGAATCCTTCATATATGATGATCTCATGGTGTGCACAAAAGTTGCCTCAAATCCAGTCAGAAGGGATGGAGTGAAATGAACCTGGAAATTGAGAATTAAGCGAGGTTTGGGAAGGAACAGCTGAGTAGTCAGTCACTCCTACTAAAGGCTCAAAAGTCCATTTACTCTCTTTCTCTCTCTCCTTTGCGCTCTCTCTCTCATCACTCGTCGCTTCTTCAGATAGATTATTGTTGAACAAAGAACAAACCCAAAATTAGGAGACACTCCAAGGAAATCACTATGATTCCTTAGACTCCTTGACAGCTCTCTTAATAACTGATTCCTGCGTAAACGAAAGTGCAAGCTATACTACACCTACCACATGTCGTGAATCTGCCGTCCTTGCCCAAAACCGCTACCTTGTGCGATTAACATGAGATTCGATCACCAACGATCATAGTGTAGACAGTTCAGGTGCTGTGTGACTGTTAATTACTCTCTACAATATTCTGCAGGACAAATGCAGATGGGCTAAATTCTCAAACACTTTTTTTTCAAAAATCTACATAACTATCGTGAAGCGTCAGCTGGATCCTTTTAAACAATAAGTTGAAAAGAAAAAACTTTTTGGGACCAACCAAAACAATTTCGTTTTTATCAAGGCATTTTAACAGTGATCCACTCATTCTTCTTTAAGTAGTAAAGTTACAACTATGTATAGCGCAAATGCTATCCACTGAATATGTTGCCACAGAAAAAATTTTTCCCATATTTCTGTCTGTAAGTTGGTTTAGAGTTATAAGAAAATACAGAAAAGAAATTGTAAACGGCATGAATAACAAGAAATATTCAATACGATCATTATAGATATGTGACATGCACGCTACATTGTGATGTGCCCGCGATCGCTGGTCGCTGCGATTTCGTCACAGCGAATCTCGTCATCGACCTTACACGACGTTCTTTTGCCAGTATGGAAAAGATGGCACTTGACATGAACGTAATTAGCAGGTCAGTAAAGTCCTCGTATTAATCACGACCTAAGTAACAGAACGCGGGTTTCGCCATCGTTGTGATTCTTTGCGATTCACGGCGATTCGTCGCGATAGACAGGGATTTATAATCGTTTATAACAAATCGATGTGATGTCAGCGGTATATAAAAAAACGCGTAATGAAGTTTAGCATTTAATAATGCACCCATTCCTAATATGACACTAACATATAACTGATAGATTTCAAGAGCCTAGAATCGCTAAAACAATGACATTAGCTAATCAAAGTGCAGTATTTAAGCTTAAGTCATGTCACATAAAAAGCAGGATTGGAACTATCTTAACTCTCTCAAACTTCCTATTTACTGCTTATTACTTTTCCTATCAGGGTATCAGGGTATTATAAGGACGCGTGTGGCGCAGTGGTTGGTGGTGCCTTGCAACACACACGTGGAGTCGATCCCCGCGCCCGTGGTCCACCAAGCCTTCGATCCCTCTGGGGTCGGCAAATTGGTACCAGACTTGTCTGGGAGGATAGCAGAACTAGCTCGATACATCGATAGGTCACCGTGAGTCATTGTAAAGGTCTGACATGCATTCAATCACGTGCAAACGATGCTTGATGAAGTCGAATGCATGGTGCATCCTTCAGGTATTAAACAACGCCGAGAGCTTTATCCTTTTTTATCAGGATATTATGTGAAATACAACCACAATAATGCTGACAGATTCACGAAACTAGGATCCCAGATTAACTTCGAATCCGCGATTAGCCTCTTAGGAGCTCACGTGCTACCCACTGTACCATCGAGGTCTTTGTTTTGTCTTTTTTCTCTGCCAGTTTTTCCCTAGCGGTGCTATCAAAAAATCATTCGTCAACATGGACCATTTGGAGAGCATAAACCGGTACTAAACCCACTTAAGCTGAAGCTAAGGTCGAAATCACGAAAGCAAAACACGAACCTGTGCGGTGCAATGGATAACACGTTAGCCCTAGAAACGGTAATCACGGGTTCGAAGTCCATCTATGGCTTCGAATTTGCAAATACCTCACCATTATTGTGATTACCTAAGCTACATTAATGGTCTCTAATATTCTATGGAGAATTCGTCTTGGACTAAATCTCACAAAAACGATGTTCATGAGAAACGGATTGGTTACGTATGCCCCATTCACGCTGAACGGAATGAATATCTCCGAATGCTCCAGTTACGTCTCCCTGGGTCCGGAAATCAATGAGATGAACAACCTGGCTCCAGAGTTAAGTAGGAGGAAGCGAGCGGCTTGGGGAGCTGTTACGAGCATCGAGGATGTAGTGAAGACGGCAAAGAATACTCGACTCCGTGCACAACTTTTTTGGGTTCACAATTATTCCTGCCTTAGCGTATGTGTCATATGTCATGATTCTGGTCGCTGTGTTGGCAAGCGGTCGAAAGGATGATGTTTGGATATCCCATTCCAAACCATTAATGGAACGGATCCGAAGCTCCGACTTGCAGCAATGATCAAAAAATCAAAGATGCAGTTCTGTACGCCAAACAGTCCAAGATAAGGTGGGCCGGATACGTAATGTGCATGAACGACAACCGATGGACAACAGCCGTTAGTGACTGGATTCCTCGGAATGTTAAACGCACTGCAGGAAGACCACCGACCCTATGGTCAGAGTTCTTCACGAAAAGCCTAGAGGAAAGATATGATGCTCAACAAGTCCCTGGAGTGAGCAGAACCCACTGGGCTACTCTTGCACACGACAGGGAAAAATGGAAGATTTACCAGCGTCCGCTCGAGTCGGCGATCAACGGGACGACATGTGGTGCAGGTGATACTGATATCCTAGTAACAGCATATACTTATCTAGCAAGTGATCACGTCTTGAGAGAGCCCTAGCACGGTTTTCGAGATGCCAAAGTAAGAAGAGCTTGCTCAACTAGCAAATATCAGCTAAACAGAATTATGAGTAGGACCCGCTCGATCCTCCATGATTCGTGAAGACTTGATATCAAAGTGTTCAAGTAATTAAGTAAGCAGTACTGCGAGCAAAAAAGACGAAAGTTTTGGGCCATATTGAACATGGCATATGGCTTGAACTTAATTTCCACTGGTGCCCACGTATGACAGCCTACACGGTTCATAGTGAATAAGGTGGCAGCAGAAAATAAAAGGCACGATGAAAACAGAGTTATGTAACAATCCCTTCAACCTTACCTTAACTATAAATTCGCTTTCTCCAGCACCGCGTGATACAAGATTGTCTTTACTTTCTAGCAATAACACTTGCTTTTCTACAGCAGTTCAATGCGCGAAATTCACGTTAGTGCAGCAATTGATTACCTCAGACACCTTGTCGTATCAAAAATGTTGTCATAGGAACTAAAAGGAATACTTGGAGTCAAGTCAAGCAAGCCCTAATATCTTTCAGTTCAATTAAGTTAGAATAATTTATTGATGGAATGAGTTTTCAGATCCATTCAAAGAACAAAGCAGTTATCTCTAATACACAACTTTTTTTGTTGCCTATTATTTTTTCATGTCAAAATAATAAATAAAAAAGATGGAGCGCTCGGCGTTGATCAAACCCTGACCGATGCGCCATGCATCCAACTTCATTAAGCATTGTTAGAGGTGATTGAATGCATATCTTGCCCTTACAATGACTCGCGTTAGCCTGCCGATCTACCGAGCCAATGCTGCTATTCTCCCAGACAAGTATGGTAACAATTTGCCGACCCCAAAGGGATGGAAGGCTAAGTTAACCACGGGCGCGGGAGCGACCCCATGTGTAATGCAGGGCGCCTCCGACCACTGCGCTACATGCATCTTTATGGCAAGCTCTTATGTGAAATATGATCACAATGATACTGAGATATTTGGAAAATCCCAACCTCAGCCCAGATTCGAAACGGCGATTACCCTTTCCGGGGCCCACGTTTTACCCACTGCACCACTAAGGTCCTTGCTATCTTTATTATATTCGCAGAAACATGTATTTTCGGTGCCTGCCACATCGCACAACGCAGTGGTCTCTGGTTTAACGATCAGACTCGTGCAAACATTTTTGTAAATCATTAAGCGTCGAATATTGCTTTTCTCGAATCACCACATATACGGTAGCAGGCTATTGATCGAACATAAAAAGTATGGTAAGGAAGCTCTGTCCTACAAAATAGATCAGCAAAAAAAGTGTGAATGGAGGCCAATTCATATCGGCAACCTGTCCCCAGCGTTTGAATTGAAATCAGCTCATGTCGTTGCGAATATGCTAAGCAAAATGCGATTATGTCTGTGTCTTCTACCATTAACTGATCGAAAATCGCTGCTTAACACACTTCCAAACACCATGAAAGTGCTAGCAAGCAATAAGGAAATAATTCACAGCGATGGAGATGTGAATGATGGTGCACTAAAGAAGGTGTACCTTAGTGCAGTTGTTTCCTGTTCATAAGCAATCCAATTGAACACCTTAAAAAATCAGCATCTGTCCGAGTTGAGGCGCTTTTTTCACACTCGTTAGTCATTACATCCATTAACGTTTGGGTTGTGGAGGAAAAACAACTCATTGGATTTCTATTACGTGGTATTTGTACTACATCATATCAGGTGGCCAGCTGTCTGCTCCGATATTAAGACCTACCGCCTACCGACACCAGCCAATCCACCGAAGGAAGTTGGTGTAGTCGCTCAAAGTCATGAACTTCTGGCAGGTGAGACCAATAATGTAGTATGCCACTCAAAATTGCAGTTATTTAGAAGGCATTTTGGTAATGAACCAAAACTAAGATAACACCTTCTTAGGGGCTGATAACATCCACCTCCATAAATGGCAGTTTTTCTTTCAAGTTTTCAGATTAATGCATCCCATCCGTACTAGTGGGAACTTTTAATGAAATTCCTACGGATGGTAGGAAGATGATAGCCTCCTGAAGTTTAGAAATAGGCAAAAATAAAAAGACAAACACAATGCTTGTCTTTACAAAGAAAATATTAACTGATAGTCCTTCTACCTAAATTTTTTAGAACCTGACAATGCAACATCCACAGTGGTGAAAGCACTGAAGAAGAATACTGTCGTTGAAGGCATACCTGTACTCTTCCTTCTGGCGGTGACAGCCTTCTTCTAGCATGATTTCGACAATCACTGACAATCAGTGTGAAGAGAATCAATCTGTCTGTATCTTTATTGAAAAGAATCAATCTATCTGTATCTTTATACTTGTCCATATGATATTATAAACGGGTACTTTAGCCATCAGAAAACATTTGAACAGAGATTTAACCATCACGAAGGTGTCGTAACCCCGAGTAAAAAGCAACAATTTTAAACAAAACCTTATGAACACTACTACAGACATGAGCATCAGATCCCAATTCCACAAAATTGAGCTTAACTGGCACACATAACAATCGATAGGAACGAGGTTATCTGTTAAAATAATTTAGATGTATTACATTAATTGCTTTTCTCAAAACTACTACCCTCGACATTTCAGTATTTACCTCTCATTCTACATCAATGAAACAAAATAACATATGTTTTTTCAAAGTTAAGGGTGAGAAGAAACTGCTCAAAACTGACAAAAAACATGAACATGTATTATTATATCCCTGTGGTTGCTTACAGTTGAACTATCAACTCCCTATTAATGAAAGGAGGGTTCAAGTTGCTAGAACGAAATGGCGCTTAGATTTAGCCGTAGGACTGTAAGCATAGGAAAATATCACCGATAATAGATTGTACAAAAATTTAAAAACAAAAAGAAAAATTGCGAAGTAACATCAAACAGGAAGAAAGAAGAACTGCTGGTAATACGATAAATGCATAAGAAAGAAATAATAACAACCAAGCCTCATTCTAAATCAAGAGCCTTTGCTTTAAGGACAGCAGGAGCTGAACTTGGTGGTAAAACTCGAATATCGGTTACTATAGCTGTAACGAGGTCTGGCGGAACTGGTTCGGTAGATTCTCGTGTCAGGAGGGCAACTCGACCGTAGGATTGCACCTGAAGTCGTAAAAAATACCAACGAAAAATCGACGTTACTTATTGAATTTTGTACCAAGAGAGCAAACAGCTTCAAAAAGAATCTTGGATAAAATGGTCAGCAGTTAAAATACTTACATGATACTTGAACGACCCGTCCTCACTAGTTGTGCGGGCTCCAGCATAATCACCACTTTTGGGAGATTTGCTGGTTAAGCCATTGTGGTTCCCTGGAATCCCGAGGACAGCCTGGTCAAAGTGTGCCCCATGTCTTCACCACCACGGGCAATAGCAGCCTTTGTGGATCAGAGGGAGATTTGCCACCATGCGACTTTGATACCAGGACGGTGGTGGATCTTGGTATTGGTTTACTCTTAGCTAGACTTCCTGATGGAAACGCCGGACTTCTTCCTCACCTTGGGAGACCCTGCCAGGGGGACGAATCCCCCGCTGTACATCGCAGTCCGACAACCAGGAACACCTCCCAGCCACGATGACGCGGTAAACCGTTGGGATGGGCAGTTAAAATAACTTGAAATATGTTGAACTGGAAACATTTAACATGTAAATAAGAAGAATATATGATCAGTATGATGCTGCGATATTTGCAAGACCTGGACCCCAGGGCAGACTAAACTGCAATCACCCTTTCCAGGGGGGTCATGTGTTACGCACGGCACCATTGAGGCCCATGCTTTGCCTTTCTCTCACATCATGCCCAATGACGGATGACTGCTGATGGTAGCTTTAGGTAGAAAACTGGCAGGAAGAAAGACAAAGCAAGGGCCTCACTGGTGCCGTCCGTAACATGTGAGCACCCCTGAAAGGTAATTGCGGTTTGATTTGTTCCATGGTCCAAGTTTTGCAAATATCTCAGCATCATAGTGGTTGTGTTTCACATCACACCCTGCCTTGAAAAAAAATAGTAATAGTCAGCAACCTCATAACGGTTTATCGCCTCATCTTGGCTTGGAGGTGTTCCTGAGTGTCAGGCTGTGATGTACAGCGAGGGATTCATCGCCAAGCAGTGCCTTCGAAGCTGAGAAGGAGTCCGGCGTTTCCATCAGGAAGTTCAGCTAAGAATAAACAAGTACCAGGCTTCACTACCGTCCGGGTATCAAAATAGTCGCATGGTGGCAAACCTCCCTCTGATCCACAAGGGCGGCGACTGACTATGGTGGTGACGACCTGGGGGCACATTTTGACTAGGCTGACCTCGGGACTTCAGGGAGTTACAATGCCTAAACCAGCAAAACTCCGAAAAAATGGAAATTGTGCTGGAGCCCGCACAACCCGTGAAGACGAGCCATCCAAGTATCAAAGTATCTAATACGCAGTAAATAAAAAGTTTACATTACATGATCAGTATTTAGAACTACGAACTATAAATACGTAATTTACAGTTCAAGTAATGGTGGCAATTAGCAAAAAGTGAAAGAAAGGCCACTAGCACAGATAAAAAGAGTTTTGCGAACACATAGAAACACAGAATCAATATTTCGTTCCACATTATGTTCCACAGAAAGGTAAAATTTACCACCTTAACAACGAAAAAAGAAAAAAAAGTGTAAAAGAGATAGAACTGCAGATCCGGTCCTTCAAGTTAACGATAACAGCAATAGTTTCTATGCTTGAAAACCCAAGCAATATAATAGTACTAAATTAGTACACACAGGCTATGAAGATCACCACTACAGGAATAAAGTATTGTGACAAGAAAACTAACTGAAAACGTTAAATTATAATGTTCCTACCTTGTCCACAAATTTCAACGTTTGAGATACGACGACCACAGGAATATTGAACGCTTTCGCAGCTAGAGCTACAAGTATGCTGCCCTTAGGTGCAATTATACAGCCATTGGATAATACAGCAGAACAACCGAGGATAACCATGGAACCCTATAAGAATCGTTTAAATAATGAATTTGATTAAACGATCCCATTCATGGTAAGAATAAAGTGCATACTATGACAACTGGGAATGTCAGACCGAGTTGAAATAGAAGGATAAAGGATAAAGGTCTCGGTGATGATCAATCCCTGAAGGATGCGCTGTGCATTCGACTTCATTAAGCATCGTTTGAGGTGATTAAATGCATATCTGGCCTTTGCAATGGCTCGCGGTGCCCTAGCGATGTATCCAGCCAGTGCTGTTATCATCCCCAAACAGGTCTGGCACCAATTTGCCAAACCCGGAGTGATGAAAGGCCTGGTGGACCTGGAACACTGTATCTATCCCGTGTGTATTTTAGCGCGCCTCTAACCACTTCGCCATACGTACCCCTAAAAATATTCCTGACTCCGGTCCTCTTCAAGAAAACAGAAGTTCATGTATTGGTTTTGGTTTTGGACTTTGGTTTTCATTATGCTATTTATGTCACCATTTCAAGCACAATGGTTTAAGGAAGGATTCAATCGTAGCATGGTCGACACTGTAAATATAAAAGGATATCACTTCGTTTTTATAACCTCCATGGCTCTACATGGTAATGGATGACGGCTATGTCATGAGGCTGAAATGAAGGTCGAGAATTTAGCGAACTGGTTTCCGCAAAACTGGGCAACTGTCAGTCTAGTGTTTCAAAACGATTTCACCCCTTTTCGCAGACCAATATTACTCCAACATTACCATTTGTTCAGGCTAAACGACGACGATTGCCTACGTGACGATGATTTTGGTTATGAAGCCTCCACCAAAAAATGAACTCTACCGTCCTGGTTGGGGAGCGCTGTGCTAATAGTAGTCTGCTCAGCTTGTAAGCCAGAAATCTGATCCCCTGCTCTCCATAACGGGGCCGAGTTATAGAGACTAACTGTAAGAATCATAGCAAAATCAAGTGAAACTCACGTTTTTCATGGCCGCTCCGATGGAGTTGAGGTCTGTGTATCGACATCGAATTCCTCGTTTAGTGAATGAATAGACGTGACGCAATCCTGAGAACACGATGCAACTATGGTCGATTTATGAGAAAGTTCCGCATAAACGGAAGGATGAAAGGCTCTAGATGATGGCAGAATGTGAAAAATAAACACCTCTCCCCCGCCATTTCCTCATCAACTACTGTGAAAACTGCTTGAAAGTTTTTGTCTACGGAATCAAGTAGCACTTTGTTGACCAGTGGGCACCTAAAAAGTCTACTTGTACTATAAGACAACAAGAACTGTTTCCTACTATTCATCAAATTTCATGTTCAGATTTATCTGAAATTTGCAGTTCTTCATGTAATACCGTTGAAAAAAGATCTCAACCACATAATATAATCACCACAAATGATAAGTACGCATCCTTTCTTTGCAAAGTGGTGAGAAATGATTACCAGCTGTATGTTATGACATTCGGAGACGTTTTCATCTTTCCTAAGAGATAGTCCGAAATGGCACGATAGGCGCTGCTAAAATTTTCCTCTTCACAATCAATCAGCCATTTACTAATGTGTTCAATCGTCTGAAAACTCAAAACCTCGGTTATGAATAAAAACGAATACAAACCACAAGAAATATAACAGGACTAATATGTCCTATTGTCAACCTCTAAGACTTAAACAATATACTATTTCTAAACACTTCATTTGTAGAGTTATAATAAGCGCAGAGGTAAACATTTTTCCGAACGGCTCACACCTTAATACTGGCGAGATTACACGTTAACTATGATGCCTCCCAGATCAATCCCGTTGATGGGTGATTGCTGATAGCACCTATAGCTCAATAACGCGGCTAAGAGAAAGGTGTAACGAAGCACTTGCATGGTGTGATGGTGAACGCGTTAGCCACCGGAAAGGGTAAGAGTGCATTCATTCCCCACCGCACACACTTGCTTTCCGGAGTTTTGCAAATATTTCAGCATCATTATGGTTATTTTCCGGAGATGTTAGATCCTAATCTTGGCGAGACTACACGTAAACTTTGATGTAAACTGGTAATTTATCCCAAAGGGAATACTGGATACGGATTCTTCTTTGAATAACGATGCAAATGTTGAGCAATTCCCCGACATCTCCCATTCATGCACCATTTATGAGCTCTGCGGTTATGATTCCACCTTTAGACTTATAACAGGTTAATACATAGATAAGTGTTTTGTAAACATAAATTCGACACCAATTCCTCTATTTTAAACAAATGGAAAGCTCAACGATCTGGGGCCTCGGTTTAAATCAACCACTTAACACGAGTATGGTCCTCATAGCCCTACAGCACTCATGTTTATCCCAACGTCATACTGACTATTCACTAAAGGCCAGTAATTTACTAACAAAAACAAGATGTTCATTCGACGAAACAATCCATGCTCACCTGCACATGACCATTTGGAACTACCGTCCCTAATTTCAAAATCTCTTTTTTTAACTGCCGCACTATATTTCCCAGAGCACCTGGAAGTGGCCAACGACCTAAATTGCAGATTTCGATTACGCCTCGAATTCTAAAAAGACTGAAATCGACCACGGTGACATTATTAGAAATGCTACCGGCCTAACTAATGAAGATCCACCTTCTTGGGTAAGGTGAGCGATCTGCGGTCGAATGGCAATATCAAGATCATGGCCAATTGAACTCGGATCACGATTCTCCTTTTGACGCTGTGCGGTCCAATCAGACAAGTACTAAAATGGAACTATTGGAACATGTAAGAAGGAGAGTGAAAGAGTTAATTTTAGAAAGAAAAAAGATAACGCACTTCTTTGAAAGCCGCTATAAAACTGAGACATAATGTGTCAACTTCATCAATGATGTTCTGCTCGCAACGCACAGACAAGTTGATGAATGCAGGATGAATGTGGGCAGTGAATGGAGGAGCAGGAGAATCCGAGCAAGGCAGTGAATGAACTGCAAAGATAGATGTGATTTCTATTGAGATAGTGGCTATATATCATAACTACAGAGATCTGCAAGGAAGCCCTTCTTCCTGCGCTCATTTTGCATACGGCGTGTGTGGCGCAGCGGTCGGCGACGCCCTGCAACACACATGTGGAATCGATCCACGCACACGTGGCCCGCCAAGCCTTCCATCTCTCCGGGGTCGGCAAATTGGTACCAGACTTGTCTGAGAAGATAGCAGCACTGACTCGATACATCGGTAAGATACCACGAGTCACTGAGCAGAGCCAGATATGCATTCAGTCACCTCAAACGATGACTAGTGAATTTGAATCCATGGCACATTCCTAAAGGAATGATCAACGCCGACAGCTTTATACTCTTATTGTTAAAAGTAGACTACTAAATAATAAGGTTACTCTTAGAGTCGTCTGCTTAACACATTATTGAAAACTGACCCTTTCAAGAGCATCGAGGATGTGGTGAAGAGAACAAAGAACACCTGACTCCGTGCCCACCTTTTCGACTCTACGATACTTTCGGCCTTAACGTATGCTTCACATACCTGGCTGATGCGCAGGCAGGATGAAAGATCACTCATCATTATTGAGCGCGAAATCGAAAGGGCGATACTTGGAGTATTCCGTGTCACACGGGTAATGGAAGAATGGATCCGAAGCTCCAACCTGTGTCAAAGACCAAAAATCAAAGATGCCGTTCTGCACGCCAAACAGTCGAAGATAAGGTGAGCCAGACACGCAATGCGTATGAATAACAACCGATGGACAAGAGTCGTTAGTGACTGGATTCCTCGAGATGTTAAACGCATTGCAGGAAGATCACCGATTGGATGGTCAGAATTCTTCACGAAAAGCCTAGAAGAAAGATATGATGCTCGACGAGTCCCTAGAGCAAGCAGAACCCACTGGGCTACTCTTGCACGCGATAGGGAAAAATGGAAGATTTACTGGCGCCCGCTCGAGTCACTCGACGATCAACGGGATTACAGGTGACCCTATGCCTTAATTGATGAAGTTTAGGAAAGACGTAGGCAATCTGAGAAAGGGATCCAAGAGTGCTAAAGTATTATAAAGGTAATTATAGGATGTAAAAAAACAAATGCTCTAATCTAAACTATGAGACCCTCCCCTCTAGTAACCTCAGTAGGAATTTCAAGAAAGCTTAGGAGCTTGTCTTGATTGGAATTGAACATAAGACCGATTTGAAACAAAAAAGGTTAGACTTCGTCAATGCACCAAATTTCCATAAGTCCGCGAACATAACTAGTTGGCTAGCGTTGGCAGTCATAACGATTGCGCAATGCCACATTGGTAGTGTTAACGACAGCAGTCACAATAATAGTATAATAATATAGTAGCAAGATGCAATGAGAAAATAACGATAATAGTAGTAATGATGAAAATGATAATAACAGTGGCAACAATAAAGGATAAAGGTCAAAGCTCTCGGCATTGACCAATCCTTGAGGAATGCGTCATGCATCCGACTTCATTAAGCATCGTTGGAAATGACTGAATGCGTATCTGGCCTTTACAATGACTCGCGATGGCCTACTGATGTATCCAGCTAGTGCTGCTATCCTCCGAAAGAAGTCTGGTATCAATTTGCCGACCCCGGACAGATGGAGGGCTCAGTGGAGCCTGGGCGCGTTGATCGACCCTATGTGTATTGCAGTGCACGGCCGATCACACGCGCCCTTGTGACAACAATAATAACAAATAATAATTTACAACAAAATAGTAGCGCTGATAATGGCGGTGACAACAATAATAACAATAATAGTTAATAAAGGTAAAGACTGACAAAAATTGTTGGTATAACGACAGTGAAAATAACTAACATTGGTAAAGGTAATCCTGAACAATAATAAATAGAAGACAACAACCCAGAAAAACAATAATATTAGATATTTATCTCAGATTCCTTCTCAGAACTTTACACCAAGCCAACTTAACGTTGCAACCAGCTCACCTGTAGCCACTTAAAACAAAACAGGTCACATCAAACTGTGAGGTCGAAAGAGTAAAGCAACAAAAGTGCCTTTACTAAAAAGTGGACAAAAACTGAGAACCACCTTTCAACAAAGCATCCAGCAAATGCATTCAACTACTAGTCTGAAAAATACTCACCATCGCAAATCACATTTTCCTCTGAAGTGGACTTCTCAATGTTGTTGGATAAATCTTAAATACAAATTTTTCGTACTAAATACAAAGCGACTAAGAAATGACGTCAGAGCAGCAAACAAGAAAGTGATGAAACTTAAATCACAGAAGTAAAGAAGCTAAACCCACCAAATTTTACTTCTCCTGCTGTCTGATGCTTGCCATCGACACGCAACGCTGACTTTGCAGCTGGGATATTCTGTGAAAACTCGTGTCAGATATTATGGTAATAATCATCAACACGTATTTAAATTGTTGAGATTACACGAAGTTGATAAATACATTTATTCGGCTAACGTTTCGACGTCTTCGTCTTCATCAGAGCTGATGATCCGACTCGATCGTTGTCCGTATTCTCGATGTAGCGTCTTCGTTGTCGTATCAAGACGGATCTTCTTCAGTAAATCACCGCTCAGCATAGCACAGTAAGTTACAGAAGGCATTACCGCCATTACTGCTTTTAATTATTGCATAAGATCTAGTTCGAGCTGTGTTCCATCGGAGAAGATCCGCCTCTGTATGTCACCTCGGAAATACGAGCAACTGTGGACTATCGACTTGGATTATCGGATCTGATGAAGACGAAGATGCCGGAACGTTAACCGAATAAATTTATTTATAAACCTCGTGTAAGCCCAACAATTTGAATACATACTGATTATTTTGCAACTGAGGTTAAATGAGAGTCGGTTTGAAAATTGTTACGCTAGTAATTTACAAAAAGAAAGATTTTGAACAAATATTATTCATAATCAAGGTCTTAGAAAACTAATGGTTAAACGAGTGAGGTCACTATGCTGAAGATGGGACGAGAAGAATACAACTACCTGCCTGTGATGATTAAGAGCGCAATTTGATGGTGTCATTTGAGATGTTGTGGACTCTGGTTGGGAATTTGTCGCTTTACTTTTCCCTTGGTGTCTTGCTGCACTACCAACAACAGATGCTTTTTTTGTTGCTGCCATCTCCGCTAAAATACAAGAATGGACCACGACGATCAAGAACAAAGTACGATTACGTCCGTCTTATAGCAAAGAAAGCACATAAGCCTCAACGTTTACAAAGAGGAACAAAGAGAGGGAGAGGGAGAGAGAGAGAGAGGGAAAGGGAAAGGGAAAGGGAGAGAGAGAGAGAGGATGGCGAAACGAAGGTGTCGCATGGCGTGGTGGTGAATGCCTTAGCTCTCCGAAAGAGTAATAGAGCGTTCGGTCCTCACCGCGGATACCAGCGGTACGGAGTTTTGCAAATGTCTCAGTAACATTACGATTATAGCACGACGTTTATTTCAAAGAAACCTACGTGTCAAACTAACCTCTCGCCTTCTTTTCAGCCGCTTTGTAAGCTCTCTGTGCTCTAATTTCTTCAGCAGTTTTGGGCTATAAAAGAAGTATGAACTAATTAACAATTAAGAACGAAAACCAAAGGAATAAAACAAGTAGTAAATAGTAAATAAAGAAACGATGCCTGCCTGTTGATCCGAATTGATAGGAGAGATCACATTGTCTTTCGCCTTTTGCTTGGCTTCTTTCGTCTTTTCAGTATGTTGAAATGTACTGCCATCGATTTGCAGTTCTTTCATACCTTGTGCCAAATCGTTTGCCACTGCTTTTGTTCCGTCCTCATTCATAACAGAAATCGAAGCTTCAAGTTCTGCTGCTCCGAGAACATTACCTATTTTTTGGATCGCCACAGCAAGCTTATTAACCGATACCTGGAATACGCCACTGTGCTACGAAAAACACTGGCTACGACTTGATTCCAATGCGTAGGTAAGCAAGATGTTACGCTGTTATAGTAGTTTGTGAATCCATATGGCAAAAGAGTCGATCTAGCTGGACTTTAGGGCTTTACTAATTTTGGTGCTGAATGACAAATATTTGTGGTATTAAACATTATGAGGATAAGGAGATAAGAACAATTTCAAAAACTTGGTAAGACTTAAAGTTAAAATCTATCTAGCAGAGATATCGACCCGACTATATTTTGAAAAACTATGAACATGTTAGTGTGTTAAGAAGAAATAACAGCTGATTAGCAGCACAAACTAGTAACAGCTATACAAGAAGGACCTTCCCTGAGATCATTATAGATTCACAATACCACTTAAATAATCAAAACTGTGAAAAACCTCCCGACGGTTTACCACCCAATCGTGGCTGGGAGGTGTTCATGGGTGTCGGGCTGCGATGTACAGCGGAAGATCCATCCCTTCACCAGGGTCTCCTAATCTGAAAAGGAATCCGATGTTTCCATCTGGAAGCCCAGTTAAGAGTAAACCAACACCGAGATCCACCACCGTCCTGGTATCAAATTAGTCGCATGGTGGCAAATCTCCCTCTGGGTCCACAAAGGCAGCGAATGCCTGGGGTGGTGACGACCTGGAGCAGACCTTGGCTAGGCTGACCTCGGGACTGCAGGGAACCACAATGGCTTAACCAGCAAAATTAGGGAAAAAATGGAAATTATGCCGGGGCCAGCACAACCATTGAAGACGGGCCATCCAAGTATACAAGTAAGGAAGTAGGTTGTGAAATCGCCTAGGTAGACGTAGAATGCAAGAACCCTTCCTCAGCCATAGTCTAGCGCTAGAGATATTGCTTCTCTTCTAAAGCTGACCTACAGAGATTCTACACCAGCACCTCAACAATACGTTAAGTTGTATCTCAGAAGATATCCAAGATCTAGATTTGTAGCGAAGAGGTTTCTTTACTTCATAACTACATAAGTAACAATGAACATTTACTGATATTTTACCATGGTATTCAAAGTAGTAACCCACCTTAAGCTGGCCTACGGGATCATAAGTCTCTGCGTCAGCACTCTGCATGTGTACGAGATTTACGGTAGGATGAGATTCCATGATGACAATCTATAACAGGCCCATTAATTTTCCGGTCCTTTTAATCTATTCTTCATGAAGTAAGAAGAAATTGGTAAAGATCTGTTTAATGTCTTTCAGACTATCGACAGCTACCAGTAGTACAATATTCATGTAAGAGCCTACTGAGAATGAAAGTTCGAAACACTTGACACGACGCCCATACTACACCAACCCCTTCCCAAAAATGAAGACATCAGTTCAAGACCTTGACAAGAAGGACTTCACTGGATGGACAGAAGGGTTGACAACAGAAAAGCACTTTGGTCCTGCACGCTTCTATGTTGAAAATAGGATTCTGAATTCTGGGGGTACTGTATAATCGCTCTAGTGTCCCCTTGAGTCATAATGACGCAAATGACGCAAAATTGCAGATAAAGTGCGTATGGCGTTAGTGTGGCCACCCCTATGAGCATCACATATCTCCTCATTTGGATTCCTGGATCTTGAACGTCGTTTTTAAGGTGGCGTCACTTTTTTGCTATTTGTTTTATTTTTCTGGGCGGTACTAAAGAATCCTAAGACGATGACTGAGTCAGGTCTCAATGTATCTTCGTCAGGATATACCGTGTAACAAACCCATACGTCAACTATCCTGACCTGAGTTTTGTTCCTTTTAGGCTTTTATTTCCAATTCGTTGGTATTTATCTCAAGTCCTATTACTGCACGCTGGTGCCACTCCACAATGGCGTATTTTCTAAAGCCCAAAAGATTGACTGACTGGAACGACAAGGTAGCGAACCTCGGTGGGACACCTGAGAAGCGCCGCAGTCGTAGAACTGGCGTAAGTTTTTTTTAGCTTGCAAAATAGTTCTGCAGAAGTCCATTCGTCTGTAAAAATCTAGCCTTTGTTTTCCAGATGGTCTAGTTGCAGTGGATTGGATGGATTGATGAAGATAGTAGAAGGGAAGAACTTGGCCGGATTCTCGTTCACACGCACACCTTCACTCACATTCGTTTCTGTTTCTCGAAGGAACTTTGGGAAATCTTTGTTTGACCATCTAGGTGTTAAGTATATCACTCTGTCATTGTTAGTCGTAAAGTTGTATATTGAACCCATGGACAATTGAAATCGCTGAGGTTATTACCCTAGGTGACTTGGTATGGCGCGGAAAATAAGCCCATGTGAACGTTCCTTTTTCAATACTGATGACGTTCACCGCCTTCATAAGTTTCTGATCGCTTTGGTAACTTCTTTTTGAGAATTGTATGAGACATTTGCCACTTCGTCGTGAAATTGTCATTTGTGTTGGCCTTTGGTGGCTATAAACGAGATGGTATAAAGGTGTCTGAACATTACTCTTTACTCACAGGATCATAGTAGATATGTGAAGTCAGGCTGGGAAGGCTATCTTTTATGTGTTGACGTCGACGTCAATGAATAAACGGTACTGTACACGTAGTGAGTACTAGTCATGTTGTACTGACGTAGGTGTAATTGATCGAAACGAAGGGTTATTGGGAATCCTGGTCATTGTTTATATCATTGACGTTGAAAGAACACATGAATGGTAGACAATACAAGCGAAATGCATTAGAAACATTTAGTCCTTATGAGTTCCTTTATTCCTTGGTTGTGAGTCCTAAGAGATAAGGTTTTCATGATTTTAGGAACCAGCCAGTCTAACTCGGTCAACACTATGTCTTCATCTGACTATTCTTCTTCTGACGACGATGAGAAGCCAAAGGTGAGGTCTCAGGTGATCTGTTCGGTACATGCCTGAAACAGGATGGTATCTACTTTGGATTTATCTCTTAATCATCTTTGTAGGCACGTCGTTCTTAAATGGCTGAGCTGGTACATATGTGCCATTTCAGGTTTCCGACGACTCGAATAGTTCTTCGAAGAAGCATAGGAAACGCCCTACTCGTAATACAAGTAATAAGGCGATCATTGAAAGTGCTGGCGAGTTTTGCGTTCTATAAGGCTGTTCAGTTATCTTTTGTCCTCCCGCAGAGTTAGATCTTATTTTTTTTGATGTCAGAAGGTTGTTGTCTTCTAGGTTCTTCGGATTCGGAAAACTCTGATTCGGATTGCGGAACAGCTAGTGAAGGTGGTCGCGCTGCCAGTAGCCGAAAAAGGAAAGGATCTTCCTCTTTGTATAAGAAAGGCAGCTCTTATCACTATGCAAAGAAAAAGAGAGCTGTTAGCGAAGAAAGTGATCGGGTACGTGAGAGGATTTGCTATTTGTTTTGATTTTCATTTGATTTTAGGCATGATTTTATTCTTTTCTGTTCTGATACTTCGTGTAATTCAACTGCTATCTTTAAGGGCGAGATGGACGACGACCTTTTCGCCGATGAGGAAGATAGAAGGCAGGTAATGGCAATGAATGAGAAAGACAGAGAACAGGAGATATTTAATCGCATGGAACAACAAGAAATGAGACGAACAAGGTCTGTTGTGAAAGGTTTTCTTTTTGCAGTGATGCCCTCTTTTCTTAATTAGCAGCTCGTACGTTTTTATTTCTATGCTCACGGTTCCATGCAGGCTTTCAGTACTTGTTATTATACAGCACCTCAATGCTTACTCGAATACTTGGATAGCCCTTCTTCATTGGTTGTGCCGGGCCCAGCATAATTCCCATTTTTGTAGTTTTCGCTGGTTTAGCTATTGTGGTTCGCTAGAGTCCGAGGTCAGCCTAGCTAAATTCTGCCCCAGGTCGTCATCACTCAAGACTGTCGCTGCCCTTGTGTATCAGAGGGAGATTTGCCACCATGCGACTGATTTGATACCATGGCGGTGGTGGATTTTGGTTTTAATTTACTCCTAGCTAGGCTTCCTGAAGGAAATGCCGGACTCCTTAGTTTGGGAGACCCTGCTGAGGGGAGGAGGAGGGAGGGGGGAAGGAGGAGGATGGGGGTGAATCCTCGCTGTATATCGCAGCCCGTCAGCCAGGAACACCTCCCAGACACGATGAGGCGATAAACCGTTGAGAGGGCAGCACCTCAATACCGTCCTCATTTCAGGAGACATTGTAATTGACTTTGTATAACAAAGTTGAAGACGTCTGTAGCGCAGTGGTCGGAAGCGCACTGCAATACGCGTAGGATCGAACGACGCGCTCCAGGCTCACCAAGCCTTCTATCCCTCTGGGGTTGGCAAATTGGTATCAGATTTGTCCTGAAAGATAGCAGCACTGGCTGGATACATCGGTACCATTGCAAGTCATTGTAAAGGCCAGATTTACATTCGATCACCTCCAACGATGCTCAGTGAAGTCGAATGCATGGCGCTTCCCTCAGGGGACTGATCAACGCCGAGAGCTTTATCCTTTCATCCTTTAACAACATTGAGCAATTCATCATTGTTATTTGCTCTCACTTTTGTTAAGTGATGTCTTTTTTTCTTCAGGAAGCAAATCGAGGAGAAATTAGCCGCTGCAAAGAATGCTTCTGCTACAGGAATTGATAAGAAGGAGAAGAAAGAAAAACGTCGTCGTGAAGAAAGAAAGCGTATCAACGAGAGTGATAGTGATGATGGTTTGTTGTGTATCGTTCACAAGTGCATTTCGTGGATTTGGTATTTTAGTTTGACCTCTAAGCCTTTAAGATTTTCTCTAGTCTTACTCTGTCTGATCTTTTTTTCATTGAATTTAAAAGTGAGATTAAGGTAGGCTTTCATCATCGCGCGCACACCCTTCATCGACTAAATCTAAAGCAGGTGCAGGGTCAGATTCTGAATCGGAAGCAGATATGGCGTTCCACCGCCCTTCTGAAGTCCACAAAAAGGCTACACAAAAGAATGCAATGGCAGATCTACTTGCTAAACGAAAGGATAAAGAAAATAAAGCTGCCAAAAAAGCCGCTTTATCAATCGACGCTGTGTTTGGAAAGGATCATAGCGATGGCTCTTCTTCTTCTTCTTCATCATCATCTTCATCAGCCTCTTCTCGATCATCATCCCGTGGTTCATCACCTAGGAGAGACGAAGGAAGTGAAGATGATGAATCGAAAAAAGAGACTAGAAGAGAGGTAGAAACGGTTTCGGAGTTGTCCAGAGCTCGAATTTCACGATACAAAATTGCCAAGATCGTCTATGCACCATTCTTCGCTAAAACTGTTATTGGGTGTTTTGTACGAGTAGGACTAGGAGGATATGGTGGAAAGTCGAAATATAGAGTATGAACTCAATGGTTTTTTTCTAAAATGATTCTTAATGACACGTTGATGACGATGCAGTTCACGCTTTTAAGGGAATGTTGGGTAATTTTACCCTCATAACTAACTTATTGTGAATATCCCTGCTTGGTATTTCAAGATTAACGCACGAGAATATTCGTGAGGTCTTCAAAGGGTTTTTATTAGCTTCTGATCTGTCCGCCATAGTCTACGACTGCATCTCCAATTTTATTTGCTGATGAATATTCGGTTTTACTCATGTAGTTAGACGCCTATAATGAGAATGTTTGGTTCTATGGACTATATGCTAAGTGGGAACAAATCCCTGGTGCGCCAGACAATTAACTATGCAAGCGAATAAATTTGTTCCAGTTGTTTCAATGCAGCTTGGAAATTAGCAAATTTTAAAGTATATTTTTGGGTAAGCTCGCTCATTTTAATCGATCTTGGGTCAAGTGGCATTGTGTAATGCCTAATGATCGAACTGGGGTCGTTGTGATCGGATAAACATCAGTATCATTGTCAAAAAATATCAATGCCAGGAAACCAAACATGTTTTCGAATTTACTGTAGAGAAGCCGTTTCCCCTATTGAATCTAAAACTATTTGTAAACGCAGAGAACAAAGTGCCGGATATTTTTTGCAATTTCTTATGAATGACTTGGAGCCATTTTCTATTATTATTAAGAAGGAAATTATTGTTTGTTTTACCTGGGTTTCTATAGGGTAGATTGTTCCATGTGGTGTTCTAGCGGATGGACCGGGAACGTGGTTGATTATGGTTCTTGGGAACACCGAGTTTTTTGTTAAACAGTACTTCGTATTATGCCAAATTTAGCTTTCACAAGTTGTTGATGTTGTGGATACAAACCGAGTTTATACTTTCGAAAATAACAAGACCAACAAAGGCCTCAAACTTAGATATGGTACGCTGTCACATTTTGCGTTTAATTCATCAATTGTGTCGCTTCAAAATTTAAGCGTCTCCTGTTTTTAGGAAGCGAAGAACGAGTTTTCCGCATTGAATTTGTTTCAAACGCTGAGTTTGGGGAGGAGGAATTCTCCGAGTGGAGAAAAGTTACGAAGGAAGAGGTTAGGTGCCATATTTGTAACGTAGATAGTAGTGCTATAATTTACGTGTTCTTAGCTTATTCATGACATGGGGACATTTTTGTTCTTGCTTTGAGTAGTTTTAAGCGGAACATCTGTTTTACTGGCTTTTGTGGTCTTTTCTATATGTATTATTGTAGTGTGGCTCACTACCTACAATAGATCATATCGAAAAGAAGGAAAGTGATATTAGGAAAGCGATGAACTTCAACTATACGGATGAGGTTATCGAATATGTAAGTAAATAGTTTTCCCGATTTGTAATTATTAAGATAAATACTTACGTATATACTTGGATGGCTTGCCCTCACTCGTTGCGTGAGACCCAGTACAATTTTCGTTTTTTTTTTCTTTTTAGAGTTTTGCTGATTAAGCCACTGTGGTTCCCTGGAGTGCCGGGGTCACCCATGCCAAAATCTGCTCCAAATCGTCTCCACTACAGACAGTTGCCACTCTTATGGATCAGAAGATTTGCCACCATGCTACTAGTTTGGTATTAGGACAGTGGCGGAGCCTCGTATTGGTTTGCTCTTAGCTGAGCTACCAGATGGAAAAACCGGACTCCTCAGCTTCGGAGACCATGCCGGTGGGACGAATCCTCCACTGTACATCGCAGTCCGATACCCAGGAACACCTCCCAGCCACGATGAAGTGGTGAACCGTTAAGAAATACGAGGTATCAAGGGAAATACCAATAACAGTAAGCGGTTGCGTGGTAAACATCATACATAAGGGAAGTAATTTAATAAATTGCATGAACTCTTTGATAACACGCAATGTAATTTTCAGGTGCTATGTATATATATATGTATATGTATGCATGTATTTTTATATATATATATATATATATATATATATATATATATATATATATATATATATATATATATATATATAGGGCCATACACCTTTTATTATCATCTTTCGAGGTTTTATTTATTTTCCGGACCGTAATGTTCTAGATTGTTCGAGAAAAGAAAAAATTTTCGGACAAGGTGAAGAATTTCGCTTTGACCAAAGGAGAACTCATAAAGCAAAAGGTACGCTTTATTTATAATTCATTATTACTTCGCTCTTCATCCTCGCTGTGTGGGTCTGAAACTGTCTATTTCTGTCAAGAATAATCTCATCATTGCATTTTTTACATAATGTTTCGATATCTGTTGTATCTGGATTTAATGCAGGTCACTCAGAGAATTTTCCATAACCAAATCCTCTCATTCTTCTACGTTCCTAAATTGTTGAAATCCAAGATGTGGAACCTTTTAAGTAACTTGTTTGTGAAAAGTGATTTTGTCATTAATACCTACTGCCTATTCTTTTTCAATGACAAGGTATTATGCGAAATACAACCATAAGGATGCCGAGATATTTTCAAAACTTCTGACCATTGGTGTCTGCGGTGGGGATCGAACACGCTGTTACCCTTTCCGATGCCTAATGTGTTTACTACCATACCATGCGAGTTCTTCGTTTCGCCTTTCTCTCAGCCGTCTAAAAGTAATTTTGTTCTTCAAACCTAACTGGGAAATTTTTTTTTGCATAATCTTAGTCTATCTTGGAATCGGAGCCCATCAACATATCATTGCATTAATGTTCCTTATGTGAAAAAAAGAAAAGTTTTATGTTGTATACTTTCGCACAAAACACACTGCCAAACGAAATGATCAAAACTGTTCAACTTATAACTCCGCTAACCCCCAAGCCAACAAATTTCTTACAGCTTTAACAAATTTTATGGCGTGCATATGGTTTCATATGGCGTCTATGGCGAATATGACAGGGTATGAGGCAATATTTTGAGTATTTCTCTGCGGCCGCCTCCTATCATTAGTATCGTACATTTCAAGTTTTCATCATGGTGAAGAAAGAGGGCTGCAGTACAGGGTTAAACCTGAGGTGTCTTTTTCCCCCTCAACAGTTTTTGTATGGAACCAAGACTGCGTTATTTTAGCTGTGAATATGTGTACCGTTTTATATTTTAATATATTCATCATATTAATTGATATTTTGGCCCATGGTGAATTTTACCAACACACCTGTGGTGAGGCTGGGTCTTCGACAACTGCTACTAATCTTTCGATCATTGGCGTAGTTGAGGAGTTGAGAAAGCTACAGGCTTAAAGGCTTTTTTTGTAGTTGTAATACCGTATGTAACTTTTATGAAACACTCTCGTAAGTTTGTATTCATTTGGGATTGACATTTTCAGCAAATAAAAACAAAGTTTGATTTTTTGAAAATCAACAACTCAAATCTCGCAACGAGCGCAGAGCCACATGATACATTAGAGGACCTCATTGTTGCTTGCTGGCTAGAAGTAAACTTTTCTAAATTGCTTTGGCGTGCTCTTGACAGTCAGAATTTCATCGTGGAAATAACAAGATATCTTGGTTGTGATTGGCAAAGACCTCTTGATTTTATTAGTTCATAAATGGAACTATTTGCTCACTATGTACTGAGACATTTTTGTTTAAAATTAAAACAATGCTTAATTAAAATTATGTTTTATAATTTTTTTGCTATACTTTTGTTTAAAACTAAAATGTTTAAATAAAATTAGGCGGTAGTAATTTTTCTCGTATCATCTGCATGGAAACCAATGTACATCGCGAATGTGTTAATTGAAATAAAAACCATTAGAGTCTATGTGTATTGCCGGTGTGATACAGGTTTACAAACACCAGCACTATGGGATTCGAATTTTGTTAGCCTTTTTTTGTATGTCTGCTTAAGGCTCTTATCTTGTGTTACAAAGTGATTGAATCAACCAGAAGGATTTCGTCCAGCAGTACACGATGGTATGCTGATGCAACATCAATGCGGGCGATTGCCACATTTAGGTTAAAAGCTTTTGAAAGTTTGCGATATCAATGTTCTCTCAGACTTCGACGACTCTTCTTTCACCTCAACTCTGCGGGAGGATCCCAGCACTTCTTGCATTCAGATCGTTTCCTTGCATCCACCATCGACAAAGATCTGCCAACTTTTTGCTTGTGGATTCCGATTCCGCTACTGCTGGAGGATTTTTCTTTCGTCTGAATATTGTTGATTGCCAGTCAACTCGATTTTCCTCGGTGTCCTGAGATAGCCGGGCAAGAGGGTTCCACTTGGATTTCAGAGAGTGAACTTCCCCAGAGAAGTCTGGTGCCAATTTCACGTTCCTGAAAAGATGAAAAGCTTGGTGAGCCTGGTGCGGGGTCGAACGATCACCGTGATCGTGTTGAACGGCATCACTAGTACTGCGCTACTGGTCTCTATTCTTAGATTTGTCTCTAAAAAAATCAAAAGAGAGATATTGTAGAGAAATTACGTATGTCCTCCGAACCATAACTAAGGTTATACCATGCTCGCATTGACACAGATTCTAGCGGTTTTGGTTTCTGTTAACATTTTCGCGAAATACATTTGCTTCTATGCATGCGATGCGAGAATAGTTCGACGCAGCCTCTTCTATATGCTTTTAAAGTCTTGAAGTCCACTAATTGTGAACGAAATTGTCGGTATTTGTCGAAAAAATTTTGCAAAGGTCATGGATGTGCTGGCTACTCAACTAGTTTTTTAACTTTCCACAATTTTTTTTGGATCTTTCTGAAACTGTGTGTTTCTATTTTTTTAAGTCTGTGTCTGATTCTAATCTACAATTTTAAATCCCTCTCGTCTGCTTCAAAAAAATCGCTATGAGATTTCAATGTGTGGTTTCGTCTGATTGCTACCGCCATTGGTTTCGTTGTTGGTAAGTGGGGATAAAAGTCACGTTGCACTGTTTCGAGCTCATTAACTGGTTCGAGTTGTTTTCAGTGAATCGCATTCATGTGAAGTTGCGAAACACGGTATCGATTACTAGAAGTAAACTATGGCAGGGCAGGTTTACTTTTAGTTCTCCATGACTAGCAAAATTATAGTAACAGTGCGTTGATTTTGACTAGGAAAAAATCCGACGTTTTGAAGGTGTTTACACCTTTAAATTGGAACAGACATCGATAGCGGTGGCGAAGCCGATAAACGAACTGGTTCTGATCTGACACCAAATACGACTTGATATTGCCATGCCTTTTTTCATCCATGACGGTTGTACTCAACTATTAGTAAAATTCTATGGATGCCAAGGAATGTTGCGAGTCCCAATGAAAAACAAACTCATGTACCTTTAGTGAAGAAGACTGCGATATGTTTATTTGCAGAGATGGTCCATGTTTACGTAAGAGCTTAGCTTCGTTGAGGATATTACTAGTTGGTGATAACTGGTCTTATGAAGGGTGTCATGTTTTTTCCAGCTTAAGCTCTTTTTTTCATCCGAATCTTTCATAGCCCTTTTTTATATTCATACTTTTGCAACTTTTTGATACTGTTCGATGTACTTTATCGATTTATTATGTTTTGGGCAGAACTTTCTCCGAGTAAATTCCAAAATGAAGCGTTTCCAAAATGGGTTCTATACAAAATAGTGTTCATGAGTACGAACTCTCTTTAATTGCAAAAAAAATAGTAGAGATACATCAAGATAACGCAGCAAACAGAAACGCGCCAGCACGTAGGAAACTGTTGGACGAGGTCTGGTGTAAGTGACAGTGATATACTAAATCTTCATGAAGTTTCGATTGCCATATTTTTGGTCTACCAAAATCGCAACATGAAAAATATTTTTTGCTTAAATTGGCATCTGACTAGACAACGCGGATGCGATTGTAGCTTATCCTTGTGATGGTTGTTCTCCAGAAGTGACCACCTTGATGCTGGGCTCATTTTCGCCTCTCCATGCTTTAAGCTTCAGGAAGGTTTCAATCGCGAAAATAATAGTAAGAGCAACGCATATGATCTGAAAAGAACAATGTTTAACTAATCAAAAGATGCAACACTAAAATGTTCTGAAACACCTCTTACCGCAGTCATAATAGCAGCACCTCGTCCATCTGTTCCCCAACTGGCTGACAAGTGAACCATTAACCAAATAGAAATGAAATAAAAGAGTGTGTTTATCCCGTAGAAAATGAGCTCCTAAAAAATAATAAGTTTATATTTGTGAGCGATCGTCGTTTTTTTTCTTTCTGAAGTGTTGATCATTGTTGAAACTGACCACAACAATAAGTCCTTCTCGTGTTGGTTCGTCACGAATGGTGAGATGTGGGAAACAAACGTAACCACAAAGCAAAGCTGACACAACTATCATCGTCTCAAAAGTGACATGCTCGGTCCATGCCGCTGTTGTGGATCGTCTGTCCGCACAGATGGCAAGTATGAATCCGACAAAGGCGAGGATCTGAGCGTGAATTTTGTGGAGTTTTACTATTGCGATAGTACTATAGAGATTACTTCATTTCTGCCTTGAAGCTGATCCGGATTGACGAATATTCTATCACATGTTATAATAGCGACGTTTTTTCTTCACTTTCAAAGGAGGTGAAATTTACCTCTTTTCTTCTCAGTTCTCGTAGCTTTACAACCTTTTTAGTTGGTTTACGACCTAGTAAGAATATATTTCAATCTGGATACGTCTTTGTCTTATTGGGTGTATCTGTTAAGATTGTTGGCTTGGCATACTCTCAGCTACTCCATTGCGATCGTAATACCAAGTCGCTGGCAAGTGTTACTTGATAAACAGCGATATACTTATGTTGCTGCACTTCGTTGTAATATCGATTTACGCAAAACATTGATAGGTTAAAACGAAACTTACGATTTCTGCGACTTTAAGTACACCAGGAATAGTAGGAATATAGCCGGTATTTAACTGCCCTTGCCGATTATTGGGAATGATTTGAATTTTGCTTGCCATGTGAAATTGCAGCTTTTTCTTCTTTTGAACGGGACTAAAACCATCCAGCGTAAATGTAAGTATGGAAAGAATTTCTTATTTCCGTGCGTTTATAGCGTATTATGTCGGACTGACCTTGCTTGTGCAGGTTTTGCAAAGCCATCGGAATGCTGGATTTCCTTGGCCGGCCCCAGATCAATGGTTGTTTGCGCTGGCTCCTCTTCGGAACGAAGCATCTGAATGGTGTGCAGCTTTGGTAGTATTAGTGAAAAATTCAGCAAGGAAAGGTCTTATAGGGATGAGCGATTATTTATGACATGACTGGAGAGTGTGTTACAGAAATTTCTCTCGATGCAGGAAGATACGAGATAATATCTTCAGTGTACAAGTTTTCGACGTTCAAGATGACCCACAATTACAACGTAGAATAGGTGGAAGTCATTATGTTTATGAAGAGAGAAGAATCGCATCGGTTCGCTTGAATGGCTGCTACGCGTTTCAATGGGTGTGGCTTTCAGTGAGAGACGATTCTTGCAGGTGGTGGTCAAACGTAAATTTTGCAATGAATACTTACATTCAGAATCAGAAGTGCGTGAGTAACTAGTTACTCATAGGAACTCCCTACTAAGTATATTTTTAAACGAACAGATGTAATAGTGGTGGCTTGCATACACGACCAACTTTTCGCGGAATCGATTGCAGTTCCTTCGAATAATGGTGTGACCGTCTTTGCATACATGACGCGAACTGAACTAAGCAAGAGAGAACTTGTGAAATGCGTAGAATAAAATCAATCAAATGATGCGCAGTGTCATGACAAGTCTACCGGTTTTGAATTCTTTTCGTGTTCGATAGTTATTTATGGGTCTAGTTAAAAACGCCTTTATTTTTTTAAAGATAAAGCAAGAATGGACGGCTATTCGACAGAGAATTCCATGGAGTCATTTGTTTTAAACAGCGATAGACATGTGTATTTCATAAGCTGACTGTACTTTTATATTTCAACAGAAGAAAATGCTCCAACTAATGAATGTGAAAAAGAAGCGGATTCGAAGAGCTATAAATGCGGGTTATTGGGCGGCGTTTGCTTCGCGGTATTTATTGGTGGAGCCTCCAAATACAGTTGCAGGTAGACTTTTCGCACAGATGTTGAGATAATGGAAGTCAAAGACGAAGCGCTCATTAAATGGCTAAGTGCGGGTTTGTTGGAACAACATGGAAAATGACTGACTGACTGACTGACTGACATCGTCGCCTCGCAGACGAATGCCCTTGAACCTCCGAGCGGGCAGGCGCCGGTTGGTGAACGATCTTTTACTGCGGCGAGAGACGTTTACTTTCTATCTCTCTAGTAAACGGCGTTGTGTATGTGTGTATGTATGTATACATATATATATATATATATATATATATGTGTGTGTGTGTGTGTGTGTGTGTGTGTGTGTGTGTATGTGTGTGTATGTGCCACTTGAGTCGATATCCGTTGCAACGAAGTGATCAGTTTTTTTGTTCAGTTTAAAAGTGAGATGTTCTAGTTGGGTAACTGTGTGGATTGCTGTGTAGAAGGAAGGTCAGATTATATAATGGCCCATCAGCGCAGCGTGAATGAACTAACCACAACGGCAGCGGCTGTGCCAAAACGTATCCGGTTACGCGTTAGTTCAACAGAGATTTAGTGGTATGACAGGACTGCAGAAACGTGTAGATGTAGAGTTATGGATACATCCGAATTAAGCATTTGTTTTGCCGGCTATTATTTCGTGTTAAGCAGTGAGATTGTTTGTGATTTAAGATTTAGGGAAATAATGGGACCTAATCTAAATATGAAGGCTGTTAGGTCGGGAGACATAGCATGTGAAAATTAGCCAATAAGTATTATATTGTATTATATGAGTTATCTCAACAGATATCTGAATGTGAATAGATGCATAGCTAAAACAGCTGAGTTTTAGCTAATTTCCAAGCTGTTTTGTTGTAAAGCCGTTAAGCGGAAGGTAGTAGTGTGTAAAAAAGTGTTGGTGTCTATTGTTTTCTATGACTCGAAGTTACCGTAAATATTTTGTTTGAAATAAGAACATTATGCCTTTTCACCAAGTGCGTCTCTGTGATGCCGTCGTTACGACGTACGATGACTGTGTCAACTCCTGTCGTCATATTCTGGTTTAGGCGCTTCGCTACACCGAAGAGATGATCTGGAATGTTGTCATGTTGAAATTATTCAAGAAGACAGAAAAAGTTGCTGATCTGCATAGAATGTAAAATAACAGGAATTTTTATTGGGGCTGTGTTTGACAGATTTTACAGAGCTAACGAGATTTTAGGTGAGATATCCTATTATTAGAGGGCAGGTAGTGCGGTGTTAGTGGTGCTGATCACCACGAGCAAGATGCAGGTTCGACTCCGCCCCTAGGCTCAGTTGGCCTGTCATTCTTTTAGGGTCGTAAAATTGACACCAGACTTCCGTGGGAATAATTCGCTCTTTGTAATCGACTTGGGGATGCTCTATTTCAGTTATCTCAGGACTTTAGGGAGACGATGTGAAATACTAGCATAAGGGTGCTGAGATATGAGCGAGACTCGGAATCTCAAGTGGGCCTGGAACCACTGAGTTCAAAGCCCAATTGAGATTCCGAATTTTGCTCATATCTCAACATCCTTGTTATTATATTACACATCGTACCATGTTATGCAAAAAATAAGAAGAATAGGCCATAAATAAGAGTTAAAACCCAAGGGAGAATCTTCTTGACCAGCATTTAACGACATCATTGACGAAAAGAAAATGCTCATGCAGAAAGCGAACCCAGACGGAAAACTTAGAAGGTCTTCATGGATGATGGACGGATGCGAAGAAACGAATCGAGTGCAAGCAGAGCTGTGATCAGCACGGTAGATGTAAAAAAGACGGGTGTCGTAAAGTGAAGAAGAAGCGGTGGTCTATTGGGATTAGGAGCCGATATTTATAGAGTTAATTTCTTCATAAATGGTTAAGCTTGGTTGTGTGAACGGGTTATGGGAAGTCGATATATCTTGTGTATTAGTAGAGAGATATGTCGCGGAAGCCACATGGCAAACAGTAGGTAATTTGTCTGCTGAACTAGTTATTGTAGTGTGTATGTGTAAGTCTTCTTCATTGGTTTTGTGTAGAACTACAATTATATCCATTATTTCTTTAGAGAAAATATGGCAGTTATTTCTAGATCTCTCTTTTCTACTCTTTTGGTAAGATTACTTTAAAATACAGATGTTTTTCTTAAGATTCTATCTCAAAAAATGTCGTCATTTAGAGCTGATTTCATGGGATTAGTTGGTCTTCATGGCCTTTCTCCCTTAATTTTTGTGATCTCTGTTTCATTAGAGAAAAATTGAAGCAAAAGGACCGTTGTTCGCTAGCATCGCTGTGGAATGGTTTTCCTTTTTTTGTGAACTATGATTTATTCGATTATAAAAGAAGAATAATATCGCTGGTGTCCTTATATCGAATCATTCGTTTTCAGAACTCAAGAAAATCAAACCAACTAAGACCTAAACTATCCCAGGACTCGAGGGACCCCAGGGACTCCAGAGAGAACTATTTGAAAGCAGTAAATCATAACTAGGGGAAATAAAACTACCATGTTGAGTTTCTTATATTTCAAAGTTTAAAAAGTACGTTTCTAGTCCACAACAGAGGAATTTAAAGCAAAAAAACTTTTTACAACAGTATCCGTACAAAGTATTCAAGTAAGAGCATCGATTTAATGTGATTAATATCGATCGATTTTAATTGAAGTTTCTCATTTCCTTCCATTCCTTTCACATATTTCTCACATTCGTCGATGTTGGTTTATCGATCACATTGGAAATAAATATTGATTATTATTGAATGAGATCTTCTAAAATTTAGTGACGAACTACGTAATTACCAGTAAGTCAGAATTTAGGAACTAGTGAAAAAATGCTTAATGTAAATGAAAAGATTAAGTGAATTAAGTAGTAAACTGGAACAAGGATTTAAGGCTAACAGAAACTAGTAAGAGTATGCAGCTTACAAGGATTCTGAGTTGGCTACTGAACGTTTTACGCTGAGTACTATCATAGCTCATGCTTATGACCTTCAATGATCTTTCAAGTTTTAACCGAGGTTGTAAGCTTTTTTCTATTCGTCCATTCATAGATGCAATTACGTCCGAACTTCGAATGTTGTAAAAAATCCGTTTAATTTTGCGCTAAAGTTGCAAGATAATCGTTCATCCATTATTACTATATAAGTTTCATGGGACCGTTATTCTTATCATGTAATATGGCTAGCCACTATGGATTACGCTTGCCATATGTTTTATCACTTGTTATGACGTGAATTAATAGATGGAATGAAATGTGATTATAAAAGAGATCATCATTATCGAAACTGACTAGAACAACTATCGAAGTAGTATGGTTCTAGTTGAGCTGGTAATTGTTGAAACATAAAGGCAGACAGTCGAAATGGTGACGAACGCGTGACGAGGACGTGTGTTGTCTCTTGAAATGTGTAATAATCGTTGTTGTTTTTCATTATAAAGTTATAAGTTTTCTATGAAAACATTTAACTATTGAAGTGGGTTGCTTTCTATCAGCAAACGGACAGTTGTTCATATAACCGTTTCTTTCCATTGGACCATTCTCTTATGTGTTCCCGGTCCATTCCGATCTTGGTCAATAACCATAAATCGTGGTCATTTGCACATCTCTTAGTCATTGTTTTTCCACATCCAGCGAATTGTCATTCTTCTGAGTATTCTCTATTAGTAATCATTCGCTTGCTACACTATCGGCATGAGCACATGCGAACATAAGTTCTAGCTCGTAGAGCGCTTTCTCTTATAATATCAATGTTGTGGAATTTATAGGAGATCGCTGAACAAACCGGTGACCATGAAGCGGTTCGACGTCTCCAACAAGAACTCGAGGAATTGGATTCGAGAGCGGACAGAGCGGTATAATCGCAATTCTTTTTTGTCGCGGTATCTCTTCTATTTACACCATACATTTGAAATATCGCTGCATAATGAACTTATGACTATCGTGCAGATGATTTGGGTGAGCACTGAACATGTTCCGGGTTTAGTTAGAATTTCGAATAAATACACCTTGGAAGTTGTATAGTGTTTGTGTTAAGAATCTGTTAGGGATACCGATGATGCATGCTCTCCTGGAAGACCCTTTTTCTCTCAGTAGTTTTTTTTTCTCCTGTATAGCTGATGGAGATCTACTAGAATGTCTACACTTTTGTCGGGGCTAGACTGAATCGTCTTTTGACTAGCGATTTCAAATGAATGGTTTCTTTTTAGTCTTATTTTTGCTTAATAGTTTGTAAGGCTTTGTGATGTTTTGTCACAATCAGAAACTAGTCTTTTGTATGTGAATAATTAACCATGATGTGTTCATCGTTATCAGTTGCCCACAATATTCATTACTAGTCCTCATATTTATACCAACCTTTTGATGCTTTCGATTTGTTTCTTGCACATACAATGATGATTGGCTATCTAGATGAGAATCGCAGTTAATATCGTTCTAGGATAAGAAACGATGTGCTGATATATCGGCGATCAACTGGATAAACCAGCGCAATCGTAACAAGATGAAGGAGCAGTTTCTCAGCGATAAGGTCGAGATCGATTTAGGACATCAAGACGATCCATTTACACGCAAAAAGGAACGGATGAAGGTGTGTAGTCTATCATAACACGCTAATTCGCTAAGCAATTTAAGCGCGCAAAAGTTACTGTAGGAGCCAAATATGCCTTCATTTATCTCTGCAATATTACGAATGGAGTAAAATGCTTGGCACATCCATCAGGACACGTATTGATCAACGCCGAGCCGTTCATCCTGTATCTTTTGTGGCGTTCAAACGTTAATAATTTGTAGCTAACCTATTTTATTTCTTATTTGCTTGCATGTGCGTGTGCTCGGGCCAAATGCCTTCTTTCATGGTTGGGAATGTTGGTTTTGGAATTCATATTTGCTTCACTCATGGTGAGAAAATTGAAGATCTGAGTAAGAGAACGAATTTTTGCAGTGCCCATTGTTTTCTATGCGAAACCTGTCTCTATTTTTGATGTTTACAAAGCTACCGTTGTGGGAAAAATGACAAAATTGTCATTTGGCTTACGACAAACCATTGAGTATGACACCTGTAATTATGGTGAACCGATTCGGAAACAAAGATTTCAACTGACGTATATAACACTTAGAGAGCTTTGAAAAGCGTTATCAGGGCGTGTTCCAATTATGAACTTTCTTAATGGGAAATACTGACTAGGTTTTATATTAACTTTCCGGTGTCAAGCAGTGGACAGATCATACTCATGAACTACAATACTTATACATCTTCGACTGTTCTCCTACTTAATACACAACTATAGAAAGAGAGTTTATTTGGCCGAAGTACAGTGCTCAAACACATCATCAAAGCCGCCTTGGTGATCTGAGAGAAATAGTTTATTCAATGGTGATTTTATTGAAACGCGCAACATTTATTTAACTATAAGGTTTTTTTATAGGTGGTTTCCGGCACCAAAAGTATTTTGACCACAAATGAGGCTGGATCGTCAAGTGAGTCCATTTCTATATTGAATAGAGATGTGTCGCTTAGCAACTGCGTAAACGGCTTAAAATTTGAAAACATTGGAAAACACGTAATCCGCTAAATAGGAGAACGTTCACATTTAAGATGAAGCAACAAACAACTTTGGAGCAAATGGTCGCTGTCGACCATAGAAATATCTTTTTATTGATGAAGCGTGTTCGGCGATTTTTTCAAACACTAATAATTACAAATTTTATAGCCTTTTTCGTTAGCACATATATTGCAGCACCAACTTCGTCAGCAACTTCTTCCAAGACGAAGCCGTCGTCATCGTACACACCGGCCAGTGGTCCGCCCTCGCAGTTCTCAAGGAGTGCTAGCAATCTTTTCGATTTGCATGGCAGTATCAAAAAGGTCGATCTTGACATAGACTTAGGTACGTCTTTTTTACGTTCGGCTTTGTACTCCGCAGAAAATTTTACTGCTTTTGAATGGTAATCCGTAAAATTTTTTTTCTACCTGGTTTCGAATATCGAGTTCAGGAAAACTAACACGGCCAACAACAAGTCGAGTCGACGAGCTATTGCATCTGCCCTCTCCACGCCCAACAGCTCCTCCTCCAAATTCAGGAACACGGTACGATCGTTATTTTGTTCTATCATTCTTGACTTGTGTTTGAGTTTCTTCTTTAATCTGATTATAACGGACCATCATACTTTGAAGAACTGAAGGTTTTATTTAGCTGATTTAGCTGCCCAGTGAGCTGCATGCTAGGAAATTGTGAGGTAGCCTAATAGTACAAGGTTTAATAAAATAATAGATTGCTCTGAAATTGGTGCGTGGTTTATCTCTTAGTTTTTTTGTGCATTTTTCTTTTTTCATCTCGTCACTTTGTTTTTAGTTAACGTTTTATTCCTTTGTGTTTATACTACATATCACTTTGTAGCACGTTTTTTGCTTAATACTTTCATATCGTATTGTTACTTTTTTAAAAATCAGTTATGATCCACACTGAAATAAAAATGGATGAAGAGGCTGCATTCCAGCAATTTTTTGCTGGAATTGAAACATAAACGTAAAATCACTGGAAGCCCTCTACGAGAGTGATCCATAACTTTATGGAATTGGATTAAGATGGATCGTCTACGACAATCGGCGCCAATTTGCATGATGTTGAGAGAGTTGAAGCACAGGAAGATTCTGGAGGCTTATTCCATCAGAAAAGTATTGATGACGCTTTTCAGGCTCGGCAATTTTAAATACTTGTCATATCTGAGGACTTTTACTTTTACAGCCGAGTATCGTTAACTGGATTACAAATCTACCAAGAACTACGTTTTCGGCTTGTAATGTATGAGATACAGTAGCAGTTGAAAGCGTTGAGGTATGACGCTTGCATGGTTCCAGACTTCTTATCAGGATGTTCCCCTATTGCTGCTAAAAATACCCACAGAAGGTTCTTGTCAGCGAGAATGTATTGATTATAATAGTTTTCATTCAGAATATTAAATTTTTATTTACTGCCCAGTACAATTTTCACGGCAGGGTATTATGCGAAATCAACCACAATGATGCTGAGATATTTGCAAAACTCTGGACGGCAAGGTGTCTGCGGTAGGGATCCAACACGCCATTACCCTTTCCGGCGGCTAACGCGTTCACCACCACACCATGCGCATACTTCGTTTCGCTATTCTCTCCACTAGTTTTTATTTAGATTAATAAAATCTGCCACTATCTGCTACATGTGTGAGGTTTATTGAGGAAGTTATATAGTGCGTTTCAAATTAAGGCTGGCGATCTTGACATCACTGATTTCATTTCAGTTGTAATGGAGTTCTAAATTGTTTCCAAATCTACTCGCTTATTTTTTTAACAGTCTCCACATTATATAAATTTAAAAAAAACGAACTATTCGTCACCTATATTAGTAGCGATAGTAGCGATGTCGTTAGCCTCTACGCTATTCGAATGGATAGAAGCAATGTCTGCATTCATTCCTTTTGCGCGCCAGAGCTACCCAGTTCATCGAGGAACATGAAGAGCATGACATTTTCCATGTAAGGCCACCGACGCAGTTTGTTTTGATATCTCCTTGCCTTCATGAGTACTCTTGTGGCGCTTTATTTCATCTCTATATTAGTACGAAATTTGTCATTAGTGGTGAAATCTGGTCATAACCGACAAGTAGTGAGCACGATATGTTACTTTGATTGGCGATGTAGTAAGTGCTACTCATAAATTGTTGTAGTTACTGCAAAGAAAACTTTGTTTTTAGACCACTTTCGTTGGAGGACTACCGTCGTCGTAAAGCAGCGGCTGCTCAGGCGCCGTGAAGTACTTCGTTATGATCGTCTTTAATATTTTAGTATGATTACTACGTTATGCCATAATAGTGTAACTGTCTTCGTGGTTTAATTAGCTTCTTAATAACGACTATGCTTAATAATTTCTGTGTGTTTAACGCTTTGTAATGTGTGACAGTAATGTAAATCGTGAGGAGATTCCCACTTGATTTTGTTTAACCCTAGGGTTCCCAACGAGCAACTGGACGTTTTTCATTGTGTTGTAGTATTAATTACAATCAGAATTGGTACTGGTTTTGTGTATGGTCATGATGATGTTTTCCTAAATGTTCTTTTCGCTGGAAATCGCGTAATAGTTCGTCGATCTATCTCGACTACTCTTTAATTTCAACATATTTCTTTTTGTAATTGATTTTTGTAGTAATGTGACGTAAACGATTAATCCAGTACAGTATTTTATCCAGTAAGGTAATAAGTGTATTAGGATTGAAATGACCGTTTTCAAAGTGGACCGTGGTGATCACAGGTACACAAAATAGGGATTCAGTTTAAAATAAGACGTTGACTAAAGTGATTCAATGATTTATTATCACGAGAAATTATGTCAACTGAACAACTCTAACGTCTAATCCCAGTTCAGTACCCGTTGGGGATTCCGCTCATTATCATTGTGCGGTTGGAAGTTTAGGTCAAGATTTTTTGGCATCACAGCTTTTTCGGAGGAGTTGAATGCAACCATGAATGTGCGCTTAGAATGCATTGACAGGCGACCGGAATCTGAAATGTAGGTTGTGGTTGGTGAAGCTAAGGAACTCGATCATGTAGCGAAGCTGCTTAAGAGAACGGTTAGCGTGTTAATTGTCAAGGCTTACGTTCACAGAAGTTAATGTAGTTGTTTGTCGGAACGATATTAGGAAAGAATGTATCAGCTATCAGGTTTGTGAGTTGATGTGCTTATGTACCCAGTTATTCCAAAGTTGTTTTTGTCGCTATAAAGCTGGGAAAGGATGAATCTCTGGACGTGGACCAATGTCTGGAGGATGTCATCTACTCAGCATCGTTAAGGATTGTAAGAGGTGTTGGAAATACATATCTGGTCTTTACAAGGAATTGTCGTGGCTTGCTGATGTAATATCTGGGTTTTTATCCCTCCAAAAATTGTAATACTAATTTACGGATCCTGGATGGATGGAAGACTCGATGAGCTCACGGTGCAGGATCGAGCAGACGACCACATCTTTTTATTTTTTAAATCGATACATTGTAAGCATGAAAATAGCTTGATAGTGTAGTAAGAAGCTAGGATTCATTAACAGCAGATTGAAACTTCTTTGTAGACAGAAAGCACACATTTCCAACAAATCAACGAAAGAAGAAAGGCTGTGGAACATAACTTGTAATCTCACTACTCACCAAGTTACTCGGCTGAGCACCAGTGAACTCTATTCGTCGCCTTAGGCACAATAAAGTGATTGGTACTCATCATACGCCTAACTAGCAGCCCCAGCTAGCTTGCTGAGCTCATTCAAGTTATGGTTCTTCTGTTATCCGTTCTTCTGGATGGAAACAAACTTATTCTCAGCTCGAGTGCTCTCGATAGTGGGATGAATCTAGTTCGATACTCAGGAATACCTCAGCATTACAAGATGGTAAATTGGTGGAGTTATGTTGTGGAGCAATTCCATGCCAAACGATTTTAGGTAAAACGACCTTACGCTCCTCGTATGGTCTCATTCGCTTGTTGTTGTGGATAATAAAAACGTACGAACAAAGCTACGCCGAATGGTTGATAGGTATAGGTGTTAATCCATTGGCGGTGTCGTAAAAACGAAGTGAACGAGACATCGCGGTTCTTAACCCAACACGACACAATTACAGCTGGATCAATCAGACACGGCCGTTGATCAGAGGAAGAGACACCGACTGTGTAAATGATGCGACTATAGGTCAGCAATGAAATCTTTTCTGTAGCTTTATACAGGCAATACCGTATGCGTGACAGTACGCACCTGGATCTCATATGGAATCCAATCTTCACATTCGGAACTGCCATGATTCCGCAACACAGGCAGTGTTAGGGGTTCTTCACGACATGTTCCATGTGCTAAAGAAGTACTAAGATGAGTTCCTGTTTGATTCGTACGGTTGTAAAGTTTGTGTACCAGAAACGAAATATGGATAGATCGCTAAGTGAACTGTAATGGAGAAATTTATATGAGATGTACTTTTGCGTGGAATTTCAACAATATTTTTCATAAAGAAAACTCTTCGAAACCAAGCAAAGTGTGTTTCCATTAATGATGGTGAGATATATGCAAAACTCCGGACCGCAGGTGTCTGCGGTGGGGAATTAATGCGCTATTGTGAATTTCAAGCATAGCCTCAGCTTAACTGAGTTCAATGCCGTTTTAGAATACCCAGATCAATCCCGTTGACAGGTGATGGCTGATGGCACTGATCGATAGAACTAGCTGAGAGACAGGAGAAACGAAGGACCCCCGTGGTGTGGTGGTGAACGTGTTAGCCGCCGGAAAGGGTAATAGCGCGTCCGTTCCCCACCGCAGACACCTGCGGTCCCGAGTTTTGCAAATATCTCAGCATCACTATGGTTGTTTCAGAAATAATACCCTGCCGTGAAAACCTGGAAAAGGCAGTAAATAAAAAAGTCAACATTGTGTATTTCCCTTAGTCTATAGAAAGGATATGTTTCGTAAAATTTTATGTATGGGTAGAAAATAGACAATGAAAACTAACGTCTGTCTGAAAAGTCAAAAATGCACCCGATCTCACGTTTATCGCACAGCACTGAGTTGATAAAACTTGGAAAGCAGTTCTCACTGAGTAGGTAGGCGCCTTGACACACTATAAGTACAAGGTCTTCAATTATCTATTAAAATGTCCCTAATATTGTTTTCTCGTGATATTATTGATCTGTAATCAGTCAGCTTTATCACCTGCTTCTCTTTTTATCTACTAAGTAACTAGATTTGCTGCTACCAAAATCTATTTGTTCTCATAAGACATGCGAGGAGCAACCTGTTGTTGATTGGGTTTTGGCGAGAAGGAAACCACCTACAGCTTAGTGGTATCTGCCGCAGGCTGTTATCTAGGCTTCCGAATAGGAACGTTCAACTTATTCCCAACTTGGAGCACCCCTTGGTGTGGAAGAACTGGGTGTAAAACCCGATAGAAATCGGAATTTGACACTCAGGTGCACTTCCCCCCCCCCATGAAGTGATAGCTGGGCCACTTGGGAGTGTCGGGAGCTGACTTCCGAAAGTGTTGTAATAGCTATTACCATGCAGTCAGTTCAATTGCTTTCGTATTTGTTACAGATTATTTGTCACATTGTGGTTACGTCGCACTAGGAGTCTCCCTATTCGCACTAATTCTGTTCCATAATCATCCGATATAACAGCGACATAATTGCTCTCCTAAAAGAAATAACGCATCAAGAATGAGTACTTACTTGAGCACAGCTCGTATCCCTGTGAAGCGACCTCACTGCTCCGATCAGTACAGTTTTTTAACGGTATAAATGTCTCTATAATGACTTGCATATTGTATTATACCACATTTACAGTTATAGTGAACATTTCTGGATAAGACATCCGTCTCTTGAAGAAGACGGAGACCTTATTAATCACAAAGAAAAATCATCGAGTAGATCGTGCGATCCACGAGCAAAACTCTTATTTATCCGGATGTAAACTAGTGCATCCTGAACACAACTATTCTCAATTCTTAGCACATTTGAGTGTCTTTACATCTTGCTAACTTCCCATAGTAATTTATTGCTAATGTTCTTTTATTCGTGCAGTAATTTCCTCGTGTAATTCGTGCAGCCACTTCTCACTAATTTTTAGCCACTAGTTTACCTTACCTAGTGAGCATTTTCCCATAGAACTAAAATCCCTCTCAATTTCAACATGTCCCACGTCGTCGTGCTGAGCCTGCGAAAATGGCGCTGCTGCCCATAACCTCCTCTTCGGTTGACGTTTTTCCAAAGCATTTTCGAGCCTAATGCGAATTGTCTCACATTCTTTATTACAGTGTGGCGTATATTTATCCTGAAAGGTAATCGACGAGTTTATTCGTAATTTAAGGGGGACAAATATTTATCTATACACCATGAGTTTTATCAATAGCCTATATTTAGCGCTATGCCTAACTTTATTTCAATTATTTTCTAAGCATATAACGTTACGTCGTGCACAGGACAATCTCACTAAAGTTATTATTTCATATTCGTCCATATCACGCTAGAACAGGTAGCGCAGTGGTAGTCATGCTGTTCATCATGAGCAGGATGCTGATTTGATGCCGGCTTGTACTCACTATGCCTCCCATTACTGTGGTCGGGGACTTAGCACTAGGCTTGTCTGGGATCAGCCCACTTCCACCACTCCACGTAGGGGCGCTCCAGCACGGCTATCTCAGAACTACGAGGGAGAATAGTCTCGACCAGCATTCAGTGGCGTTCATAATGAACACGAAAATCCTCAAACAGCGGCCGCACCTGTCACCTGTCACCTGTAGTCCCGTTGACCGTCGAGTGACTCGAGCGGGACGCCAGTAAGTCTTCCATTTTTTCCCCTGTCGCGTGCAAGAGTAGCCCAATGGGTTCTGCTCGCTCTAGGGACTCGTCGAGCATCATATCTTTCTTCAAGGCTCCTTGTGAAGAACTCTGACCATCGGGTCGGTGGTCTTCCTGCAGTACGTTTGACATCTCGAGGAATCCAGTCACTAACGGCTCTGGAATGGACACATCGGTTGTCATTCATACGCATTACGTGTCCAGCCCACCTTTATCTTCGATTGTTTGGCGTACAGAACGGCATCTTTGATTTTTTGATTGTCGACGCAGATCGGAGCTTCGGATCCCTTTCCTTACTTGTGTGGAACGGGATACTCCTAGCATCGCCCATTCGACTGCGCGTTCAATAACGCTAAGTGACCTTTCATCCTGCTTACGCAGCGACCAAGTTTCTGACGCATACGTTAGGGCAGGAAGTACCGCTGAGTCGAAAAGGTGGGCACGGAGTCGGGTGTTCCTTGTTTTCTTCATTACATCCTCGATGCTCTTGAAGGCACCCCAAGCCGCTCGTTTCCTTCTGCTCAGCTCTGGAGCTAGGTCGTTCATCATATTGATTTCCCGACCTAGGTAGGTATAACTGGAGCATTCGGAGACATTCGTTCCGTTGACCATGAATGGGGCATGCGAAACCAATCCGTTCTTCATGAACATCGTTTTTGTGAGATTTAGGTGAACACCAATCTTTCCACAGGCTTTATCAAAGTCGGTAAGCATACGTTCCGCTTGCCTAATGCTTGGAGTTATAAGGACGATGTCATCAGCAAAGCGAAGATGGTGTAACTGCCGACCATCGATTTTCACTCCCATATTATCCAATTCCACTGTTCGCATGACGTTCTGGAGGGTGGCGGTAAATAATTTTGGCGAGATGGTATCGCTTTCCCTAACTCCCCTTTTGCCGTCAGTGTTAATATCGTTGTAGAATGGTGACATCTTGGTTGTGAAATTTTTTGTACAGCTCACGAAGAATCTTTAAGTATGGAGTAGGGACTCCTTGACTATCAAGGGCTTCCATGACTGCTTCTATCTCATTTGAATCAAAGGCCTTCTGTAGATCGATGAAAGTGAGACAGAGCGGTCATTTGTATTCTCGAGATACTTCAATGAGCCTTGTTCTCGTGTGGATGTGGTCCATCGTACTGAATCCTTTTCGAAACCCTGCTTGTTCACATGGCTGTCCTTCGTCTAGTGTTCTGTCAATCCTGTTTAGGATGACTCGAGTGAAAAGTTTGTACACGACAGACAGTAAGCAGATTGGACGATAGTTGCCGATATCCTGTAGGTCACACTTCTTCAACAATGACACGGTCTTGCTGGTCTTCCAGTGGGTAGGGACCTTGAATTCGGACAGGTAACGTGTGAAGAGCCGAGCCAGTGTGTTTACGACGATGGCGGAAGGTTGTTCAGGTGTTCTGAACTTATCCTGTCCGGACCTGGTGTTGTTCGATTTTTCACCGACGAAATGGCACGTCGGATTTCGGAAGGGAGAACCGGTGGTACAACATATCCATCCTCCTTTATTCCTCCCTATATTTCATATGACGGGAGGTGGACGTGGCTGTCGAAGAGATCCGAGTAGTATTCGTGAATAATTTTCTCCATTGCCTTTCTGGACGCTGTAACTGTTCCATCTGGGCGCCGGAGTGCAATCATTTTGGTCTTGTAATTGGCGAAGCTTCGGTGGGCTTTGCGAATGCTTTTTCCCAGCCTGTGCAGCTTCGACCATTACTGCTGCTCTTCTCTCTTTAAGATCTTCTTTTGATCGCCTGTCTGCACTGTTTTGCAAGTTTGGACGTTAGTTCGGGTTGCCTGCAGCTCGTGCGATTCCACGCTGGCGTATTAGCTCGAGTGTTTCTAGAGACAAACGTCTCTTGGTGACTTTTGGACTCTCAGTTTTCATAGCGCTAATGTGAAGATGTTGAATGAGCCGATCGTATTCTTCGTCGATGTTATCGACAACGGCATCTTCCCAACAGCCGACTAATAAATTGAATAATTCCCAGTTTGTGGTGGTTCTGGGACTTCGGTTTTTGAATTTAGCGGCTTTTTTCTCCTTTGCGCGAGAGGGAGAAATAAAATCTTGCACGAGGAGACGGTGGTCTGATCCAGTGTAGAATTTTTGGGACAACAGCGACATCGTTTAGGCAAAACCTTGTATTTACTATGATGTGGTTTATTTCGTTATGGTGCTTTCCATTGGGAGACTCCCACGTCCAGCGCTGAGGGTGGGGCTTCTGGAATTGTGAGTTACCATGGATTGTCTTGGTCGCTATGATAAACTCAGAGAGCTGCTCATCCTGTTCGTTCCATTCTAATCCGTGAGTCCCAATGTGACGTTCTTCAGACGTTCTTCTTGGTCCAATCTTGGCGTTGAAATCTTCAATGATGACCTTGAAGAATGTGTGGTTTTCTCTGTAGAACTTCTCCAAGTCTACATAGAATGATTCGACTCCTTCTTCGTCATAGTTTGATGTCGGCGCGTAAACGACGAAGATTGTCAAAGCCGGAATTGATCCACATTTTTTTAATCGTAAACGTCCGATTCGGGTTGTAAGTTGTTCGAATGAATCGATGTTCCTGGACAAACTCGTGTTGATGAGAACGCCGACGCGACCGACTCCTCTACTGTCGCTTGTTCCGAGGAACAGTTCTCCAGTGTCATAGACGGCATCGAAAGACTGGCGTCTTCTCGTCTCGGCCAGGCCGATGACGTCGTACCTTATCCTTCTTGCTTGCATGAGCAAGTTTTCTATCGAAGACTCGGACGCAAGTGTACGTGCATTGTAGGTACAGATCGTCACCATTGTTCTTTGAAATCCAGGCGGCTTCCATTGGCCCTGAGATTTTAGCAGCCTCTCCGTACTCGTCCTACCCAACGCTGCGAAATTGGGGCTCTTTCAGGGATCAGCGGGAATGAGGCCCGTTTTTTTTTACTGTGTTTAGAATTTTTGATACCCACGTATGGCTTGCTGGGCTCTGAACGTGGGGGCTGGCTATACTCACGAGTGGCTTGCCAGGCTCTCTCAGAGTGGACATGGAGCTTATTTGTTGGAGGCGACTCCTAACCGCCTCCCCTTATACTTACCTGTCACTTGATTGCAGGCTTTTGGCCGAATTGACTCGTAGAATACAATCTGCACAAGCCAGAACGCACCCACACGCGCGTGCATGAACATGCCCCGTAAATGCAGAAAGTATATGCTAAATCGGCGCAGCAGAAACAGGGAGTCCATCCCCTGGATCCACCTGCGCCTCAATGAAGCAAAGGTCGCTTTTGGTCCACGATTAACCCCCTATCCGCCACCTGGGGACGCGCACGTAGCCTCGCGACTAACCGGCTGGATCTCCCTCAAATGAGGGAGATCCGTGAGGGCCGAACCCACGCTCAAAAAATTCGAAGACCCCCGCGGCTGAGGAAACAAGGAAATCAACCGAACAAAAAAAGTGATGGGTGCGGCACAATATGTGTAAAGGCTTTCCTTGTAAAAAGACATCACCACGGAGGTAGGTGGTGCAGTGGCGTTACAAGTGTCCGCCGATACAGAATGTAATTGGTTCGACCCCGCGCCTCTGCGTTCCTCCTTCTGAGGATTAGCAAATATGCTAATGCAGGTCAGTCTATAGGGCAAATACGAATTCATTCACTTCTACGGTGTTATGAATGGAGACCAATGCGCCACAGATCAACGCAGAACGTACGGGTTTAACTAGTTAACCACATTATTCAATGATCTCATTGAAATTTCGAAAATGTAGATACTTTTTTTCCATTTGATAAGCCAAAAGGAGTTGGTAACAAACAATGGAAACAGCTAGTTATGGGGAACAGCTGAACTTCTAGATAAATTGATGTTTTGCGCTCCGTAAAGGGTTGCTACTAATAAAATGATTCTAGGAAGATAGTGAGTTTTTTAAGCAGTTTGAAAGATCTAACCAAGAATGCTTTTTTCCTTCATTAACACGAGAACAGCAAACAAGGTGCGTGTGCAACGCAGTGGTTAGAGGCACCCTGACATCCACAGAGGATTGGTGTCGCGCTCTAGGCCCACTAAGCCTTCCAACATTCTGAGGTCGACGAATTGGTACCACACTTGTTTAGGAGGTTAGCATCATTGACTCGACACATCGGTAGACCACCTCGAGTCATTGTAAAGGCCATAGATACATTCAATCACCTCTAAGGATACTTGATCAAGTCGAATGCATTGCGCAACACTCAGGGATTGATCGACGCCAAGAGCTTCATGCTTTGTTTTAAGAAAGGAATAAGTCGAGAATGAAAAAAGCAATAAATCAAGTGCTGGAAAGGCTTGGACCATAGGCTTTGACCATAGGTTTAGGTGCTATGCTTAGTTTCACATCTCAATAAAATAATAGGAAAACTGGTATTTAGTATGACAGACTTAAAATTAGAAAAGTTTTAGAATGAAAAATGATGCATATTATCGAAATATCCAGAAGATTTTAGTAATTTCTTTAACGAGAACCTACCTCCTGAGGCACATCTGCATATTTCATCAGTAGTGGAGAAGATGCCGAACTAACAAAACTTCTGGACGCTTCTTCGGGTGTCTAAATATTACCGGTATCGATAGGAAATCAACAAGGTGAGATTTTCTGACGAACGTTTTGTGTTGATAAAAGGAATACTGGTATCACCTTCATCTTCAGTCATCTAAATATTTTGCTAATAACTTCAGCCTTTTTGTGATTTTCTGCCAGCAAGCGGAATAATCATGCCATAGATATGACTTTTTTCAAGATTTTCAGTATATCTGAACAATCTACATTTATTTGAATGACGCTCCGTTCGTGTCGCTCTGCATGCTGCGATTTAGTCAGTTATTTATTTGACTAACGTGATTTTGTTGAATCCGGTGAACCACGCTGGCTAAGCTAGCAGAACTCCGAAAACATGGAGATTATGCCGGGACCCGCATAACCAGTGAGAACGGACCATCCAAGTGTCCAAGTAAGTAAGATTTTGTTAACAATTTCTTCCCATCTGTTTAATGTATGCTTAACATCGTTGATTTTTTTGTATTTTGCCTTCTCAAAACACTTCATAAACTATGTTACATAGTAATGTTTAAAAATAACTTTTAATATTTCAAAAAACCCACTTTCCTTCAACCTCGGTATTACTAGTCAATATGTGTTTAAATTGCTGAGCTTCCACGAGTTTGTTATATAACTTTCATTCGGCTAACGCTCTTATGTCTTCGTCTTCATCAGAGTCTATGACCCGAGTTGATGGTCCAACGATGTTCGTCTTCTCGATGTGGCGTCTACCTCTTCGTATCGAGTCGGATCTTCTTTAGCGGAGCATCTCTCGAATGAGGCATCCTCATCCGGTGATGCTGTTCTACACGGGACCATTGTTGTTGATATGACTATCCGTTGATAATTACTTCTTTTTCAGCTGACAATCCATCCTACAGCAGTCGGTATTAGAATACTTAGCAAATAGAGAAATAATAGTGTTATTAAACCGACTTTTACTTAACCTCTGCGTGAATATATATATCGGTACGATACGAGGATACCACATCCAGAGTACGAAGGAATATGGATCAGCGACTGGGATCATCGACTCCGATGAAGACGAAAACTTCGGAACGTTAACCGAATAAAAGTTTTATAACAAATTCAAACATAAGTAATTTTTGAATTTAGCCCATTTTTCAGTACGAAAATGTTAACATTCTTGGCACAAAAAGTTTTTTTATAAATTGTTATTTGTGCAGAATAGCTCTCCACGTTCAGTGACGATCATAATGACTGTGTTGTATTTGCTATTGATTATGAAAAAAACTTTTATATGCCAAAATAAATGGCCACAAAGAAAACGAGTTGGCATCAACTCACGCCGGTCTATTTGCCCCTCCCTCACATGTATGAGTGGTAATCCATTCACCTCGAACACCGTGACTCGTGTTTGATTTTTTGTAGGAAAATGAAGTGCATAAAACACCAAAAACACAGGTTTTTGTGGAATTTTCATTTGTAGAGTAATTCAAAGTAGCGTAAATGTGACGGACCTCCGCTAAATAGCGTTGGTTTCGTCCACCGAGAGCTTCCAGCATTTTGTACTTTTCGCGAAGCGAATATTTTCGACACTCGGCATCGTTCCTGTAAACAGAACAACTCATAAAGACGAGATTTTTTAGCGAAAGTTCGTCAAGCTGAAGAAAAGAGAAAAAAATGAAATAAAATAAAGGAATGAATAAGAAGAGAAAAACGAGAAAAAATTTCATTATACAATAAATTAACGTAGTAACCATCTAGGAAGACATGGAAAAAAAGTTTTGGGACGTCGAAACATAACCAACTTTCTAGGACGAGGGCGCTTTCGCAAAGGAATCACCTCTATTCTCACTTTTCGGTCAGTGTTGTTAACCTGGAAATATTTTTTTTCGAGTTTTCTTTGCTCACTGTGACCTACTTTTTTCATTATTCGCGTTATGGAGTTTTTGGAAAAAATCTTCAGTTTATGCGTCTTCTTATCTGTCTATATTTCTCATAATTTATCTTTTATATCTGTGCTGATGAACAAAGATGGGACTATAACCATATATCGCCGTGATATGGAACTGGGGGCGTAGAAGTTCTGCATTAATCTTTTCCGTTCTACAGTCCCAATCTCGGACCCCGAATTCTCCTTTGGAGAAGAGCCACCTGAAATTAATTCTCTGTGAAGTTCGGCAGAAAACTTGAAGAGAGGCGCAGATCCATGATCCAAAAATATCACCGCCGATTTGTTTTGAGTTGGAGACCACAAATTACATTACCTATATAACATCTCACCTTCAGAAAAAAGACAATCCCAGAACAGTAGAGAACGGCGCGCACGGTCAGCCTTCCAAGAAACCGTGATCAAAGGGGTCTTCGTAACAACCGTCCAATATGTTTGTTGAATGAACTCTACAATCTGTTGACGATGATTATCCTTTTGGTCATATCGAAGACCTTGGATGAGCCAAAACCATTTGAGCAAGCAGGATTTCGAACGGGATTCTGATGCATGAACCACATCCAAACCGTGTCACTATTCACAGATGTTTGTTAGGAGTGCGAACTGCCTCTTGTTCTAATTTTTATCTGCTATGACAAAGCGTTTGACAACGTCGAAACGAATGCAATCCTATCAGCGCTCGTCAACCGAGAAATAGACCCTTCCTGCGTAAGAACACTAGTAGACTGTTGTCGGAACTGAAGCATAGATATAGAGCTTTTTCATCGACCACTCGCCATAATTATAGGAAGACGGGTCCGACAAGGCGACACAGTGTCACCAAAGCTGCTTACTGCCGCTCTGCAGCGGATGATGAAGTCACTCGATTAGTGCGAAAAGGGCATACGTATTGATGGGAAATTCCTATTAAGTCTTTGTTTCGCCAACGACATCGTCATATTCTCGAGTACCGGTGAAGCAGAGACAATGCTCAATAAACTCAACGAAACGGGAAAAGAATGGATTGCGCATGAATAGGACGAAGACCCAGTTCATGAATGCACTAGTGACGTGGACTACTACTTCATCCATGACGAAATACTGCGCACTATTTCAAAAGCGCTTGAACGATGTCTCTTGAAATTTAAGCGCTATTCACAACGCCTGCCTACCTGAAATGCGCAACTCAGATCGCGGAAACCTGTCTTTTATTCAGGATACAGAAGAATGTGCATCGATGGCGATACACGATACGACACAAATGGACCGGTCAAATAATAAGATGAACACATAACAGAAGGACGAAAAGAACAGTGTAGTGCACTCGTGGACTCGAAGAGAATAACAACTATCCTCTTGGGAAACCACGCAAACGGTGAGCGGACTCGTTGTCAGTTAATGTCAACCATCTGTATTCGCAGAAGAACACTTTTAGGAATTCAAAATGGGTCTCGCGAATGTCATCATATTCGAGGCAGAGAATCACCATCGGCGACGTTAGTCCGAAAGAGAAACGAGTGGAAATTGTATTGGGGCCAATATTGCCGGTGAACATGGGCCATCAAAGTATCCAAGTATCTCTTACATCGTCATCTATCATTGTTTATCTCTTTATGTATCCACCTGTCCAAATATATATATATATATATATATATATATATATATATGTAAATACATATGTATATGCATATACATATATTTCAGAGATAATTGATAGGATAAATATGACTACTATTTCGAAATCGTCTATTTCCATGAAGTTATCAGAATTGGTGTAGATGGTGATGTTTAACGACTCGTCAGCACTTTCGTCCATAACATCTGAAACAAATTTCTACTTTGTTATGTATCTTTAATGGAGGAAATTTCTCTATGAAGCCATGATTTAGTCATCACTTCTACCTAAGGCTGACTGGCATAAAGGATAAGGGATAATGCTTTCGGTTGATCAATACTTGGGGTACACGCTATGCATTGGACTTCGTCAAAAACCTTTGGAATTCATTTAATGCATATCTGGCCTATACAGTGATTCGCAGTGGCATACTGATCTATCTAGTCAGTGCTGCTATCCTCCGAGAGAGATGCAGTACCAATTTACAGACCCTAGAGTGAGGGAAGCTTTGGTAAGGCCAAGGCGCAGAATTGAACCAGTGGCAGTGTATTCCAGGGCACCTCTGAACACTGCGCTACACGAGCCATTTTCTGAGTGGCACTTAGACCATGAAACTCTTAGAAAGTTCTCACATGATACAATGTATGAAATATACCACTTTCATGGACTCAATTTACAAATTAAACAGCGGAAATTATGCCTTTGCTCATATTTTTTGTGAAGCGACCACTGGCGCAGTGTAGTGTGGTTTCAGTGATGAGCACAATGATAATGGTTCAATTCACGTCTCTGGGTCATTTCTCTTATGTAGAATTTCTTAAACATATGTCTTTTATGGTCTTTTCATAATAATTCTGTTACGAAGTACAAGTGTTCGCTACACGTGCAGGTACTGGTTCGATCATCTAAGCCAACAAATCCTTCATTTGATCGAACTTTATCACTCCATTGCAGTCTTTCTACTTTTTTTTATCCCATCTTCTCTTCTCGTCTTATTCTAATCATGGAACTTTTAGCATAAAAATCGATAATCACCTTCCATTTGGTCGTTTGTTGACGCCATCGTTGAACTATTCAAACAACCCGAATGAATAACTAATGAAGACGCGAGCAAAAGACAATTGTGAATTGACATCATCCTGAAGGTAGAATGAGGAGAAGAGCAATTAAAAAGAGAAACTTTTATAGTACAACAGAAAGACTGGCATAGCATGCTATGGGGTTAAAAAAATATTAAGTCGGTACAAAAGTACAGCTATATCTTGACGTTTTGTCCCTGATTATTACTGTACACGTGAGGAATTATCATCGACAACAGTAAACAAAGCACAAACGAAGGAATCATAGCTACAGTTTCATGAGCACATTTTTTTGGAGCTTTGCTTTTAGTTTATGGAGTAAAATCGAACAGAACTATCTCCAATATGTTGCAGTTTAGTCTTCCCTAGAAGGATGTGAAGAAAACTTCGTGCTGTAAATTTGTTAACAGCATTGGCATTATGTATACAAGTATTATACGTGTATTCCACATAGTATAGTGGGCTACCGTAGAACTTTTGATCCCGTCAAGCTCTTTGAGATAAATAAAATATACTGTCTACACAAACCATCAAGGAAGCGAATTAAAAGAAACGAGTTATCTTATGCTTTTCATTTTATAAAGGAAATAGATTGAGTGGCCGTGCGAAGAAAGAATTCCAAATGAAACACCTTTAAATTTCTTTCAATATTTTAGCTTCCATAAGATGTTAAAAGAGAGCAATGTCTTTCAGGTTAATAAATAGGTTCTGATCGCGGCTTGAGGGCGCAGAACACTGGCATGGTCGCTAGTTTGACCCCTCACTGGACCAATGTGGCTCCTTTCCGTCCGAGGTCGACAAATCAGAACCAGACTTGTTTGGTGAAAGCTAACTTCGATCCGCAAAAACGACAGAAGGCTAGCGGTGAAGAAGTTGAAACATTAGCGGAGCTATACCAAGATCCTTTGGTGAATTTGTTGGATCAGTGTTAAACGATGTTCATGATGAAATTCTCAAGCGGTGGCCGGTGCACATTCGACAAATAACAGAATGAGAGAAGTGCTGGCATCTACCTAACGTTGAAGACGAGTTACATAAACAAAAAAGCAAATGTCATCAGAATTATATGAGCTTTAGAACTTGTGCAAACGCTGTGTACAGGACTCGAATAACATTTGTCATCGGTTTTTTTATCGTTGCCTTCGCGTTGATGAATTCCCACCTACGACTGGAAATTCCTCGTAATAATTCGATTGCAGGTGCTTGTTAAGGCTATGCATTAGCCTAGAATACGATGAAGCAGGATGACGGAAAATTCCTGAAATTCAGCATTCCTTTCGAACTTTTCTTGTTCGTGTGACTCACTCATTGAACACGTAGCTTCATACGATCGACAAAGAAAAAAAGTTCCCGCTTTTCTTGAGTTCCTTTCTCTTTTCACTTTTTTTATAGCCTTTTTTTTGTTTCGTTTCCAAAAATCCGGCTATAGTTGATCGCATAGCAATTTATGTAATAAGTTAAATGCCTTCTAAATAGTATTCGATGTTTCTTGTAGGTATTGGAGAACACTATTCTACGTTTTTAACCCCGACTTCCGAAAAATTTTATCGATTTGGATGACGCATTTTCTACAGAATCCAATAGACTCGTTGTCGGCCCTTTCTCCATCCTCACCTTCCCAAAGAATGCAGTATTTTACCGATGTTCCAAGAATAGTTGAAAGCCAGGTCCTCAGTGGGAATCACTCAAATAATCATCATTAGCTATTTTCTGAAGAACTGTCGGAAACGTAGCCTAAGGCGCACTACGTGGCAAGAAAGCTCCGCGCTGTTGTTATTAAGACTACAGAGGAACACTGTTATGAATACCATGTAGTAGCACCTATGTACTTTACTCAGTTTCAGAAGTAAGCGGATGCTGTGCCGTAGAAACTTCCAGAATGTGGGTAATTTTGTTGCACAATAATTGCTACTCCTTTCATTGCTAAATTAACGCACCATTAACCATATACTGATTACTGTTAATTCCAATTCATTCCTCACTTAGCAAACTCCAGTCACTAAAGCTCCTTATCGCTACTTTCAGCTGCTTGTCGACTTTTCGAAGAGAAGCTTTGACGATCAATCTTAAGTCAAAAATGGAGTCAAGAACTTCACCACTTGACTACGCGAATTCAGCACAGTGAACGTTCATCACCGTTCATAAAATTAGGATTTTTCGTGAGTTCATGATTGTGGGCGTATGAAGCACTTTTAGGACCTCCTATGTAGAGTATTATTTTTAGATCATACATACCCGATGCGACACGGAGACTTCACATCGCGAGAACGAACGGCTATGAGCAATCGACTTGAATTTATTCGGCTCGGAAGAAAAAGGAAAAATCGAAACCTTGGCCAAATAAACATGTTCATAACACCCTTGTGTAAGCTCAAAAACGTTACAACAATTCGGAATACCAGTAAAAAGAATTGGTAGGCCTCAATAGCACTGAGCTCCTGAATGAGGATATCAAATGTTGGCCATTTTTGATGAAAAAAAAGGTAACAAAAAATTGATTGTGACCGATTGATTGAATGAAATGGTTAGTTAAATTTTAGAACTGTGAAGGTGGGAAGAAATCATTGAATTTCCCATTCCAATTCCAATTTCAATCAATTTCAATTTTTTCTTATTTTTTAATACATAAAAAAAAGGATAAAGCTCTCGGTGTTGATCAGTCCCGGTGGGATGCGCTATGCATTTGACTTCATTAAGCATCGTTGGAGGTGACTGATTGCATATCTGGCCTTGACAATGACTCGGGGTGACCTACCGATGTATCGAGCCAGTGCTGTTATCCTCCCAGACAAATCTGGTACCAATTTGCCGACCCCCGGAGGGATGGAAGCCTTGGTGGGCCATGGGTGCGGCAATCGATTCCACGCGTGTGTCACAATGTCGCCTCCAACCACTACGCCACACGCGCCCACTTCAGTACATAGCACAATTGAAATCTCCGCATAAAAAAAACTATGACTGCTAACATAATAATGATAAAGACAAGTAAAAAAAGATAAAAAAATAAAAGATAGGCATAAGATAAATGGTTAATGACATACTATTCCCTTCGAAATATGTTCGATTCTAAAGCGAAGGAACTAATTTACCCATCTTTTTAACCTTTTTACTCACTGCCTACTCTTTTTGATGGCAGGGTATATTGCGAAATATAACTTCAACGAAGCTGAGATATTTGCAAAACTCTGGACCACAGGTGCCTATGGTGCGGAACGAACGCGCTATTGTCCTTTCCGGGAAGTAACGCGTTCACCACCACACCATGTGGGTCCTTCGTTTCGCCTGTCTCTCAGCTAGTTCTAGTTCTTTGTTACTTGCGTTACTCCCCGGAAAGGACGATAGCGCGTTCGTTCTCCACCATAGGCACCTGTGGTCCAGAGTTTTGCAAATATCTCAGCTTCGTTGAAGTTGTAATTCACCCATCATTTTTGTTTTTCGGGGGACGGATAAAGTAGTGGTTAGAAGTGCACTGCAATATGCACCTAGTCTTTAGCTACATCACGTTCCACTCCAAGACTAACGAAGCCCTCCGTCCCTCTAAGATAAGCAAATTTATATCAGAGTTGTCTGAGAGGATAGAAAGACTGGCTTGACATATCGATGGACCCCCTCTATAACTCATTGCAGAGGCCAAATGTGCATCCAGTCACCTCTACGTCGCAACAAATGGAGTCAAGTGCATGATGTAACTCTTCCTCCTGCTTATACACATTTTCATAAATAATTTTTATACTAAATACTACCGATGTGGCGGACGCTTTCTGGACATTTATTTTGCAATGATCTATTGACTTACTGGAAGATGCTATCAAGCATGGAAATCGTACCGTTTTATTGTATGTTTAAATTCAACCATATTTCCACAGAATTCTCTCTAAATGTCACCAAATCATAGGCCACAGAAAGACTTCTGGAAACAAGTGCATTGATTATTTGGTTTCGAAAATTCAATGGTAAAGATGTGAGTCTTGGTGACGCGCAGATTGTCATGGCTGCTCGTGACTCTCCGGAAACCACTCGAAGGATAAGATATTGCAGAAGAAAATCAGCAGTAAACAATCAATAGTCTTTCGACATTGCAAGGATTTCAAGGGTTTCAAGGGTTAAAACGTCTGTATATGGGCGCCACATAATATCAATAAAGAGCAAAAAGACTATCGTCGTGAAGTCTGCGCTGCACTTCTTTGACGCTACAAAAACAATCCATTTCATGATCACAATATGGTGGTCAATGAAAAAATGGATCCTATATGACAATCGACGGCGTTTAATTCAATGGTAGGACTGTAGTGAAGCTCATAAACAGCTTTTTAGGCCAGATTTGCATCCGAACATGGTTATGGTTACTGCTTAGTGGTGTTTAGTGGTCTGTGGTCCGTTGCATGGCTAATCCACCACAATTATCTGGATTATGGGGGAGACGATCACATCACAGAAGTCAGTCACCATAAAGTTAACAAAGTTGATCAGAAATTGTAGTGTATATATCATATTTTTAGTAGACAGGAAAAGTTCAGTTTTCTCACCCGACAACGTTCAAAGCCGCATTCAGCAAAAGTAACGCATCAGAAGTTGAGCGAGTCAGGCTGCGAAGCTCTTTCTTATTCGTATCGGGTCTCTCGCCATTTGACTACTGTCTTTTAAGCACTTCAACAGCAATTCCCATGGAAATTTTTTTGGACATCGCTACCGCTGCAAAGATGCTTTCGGGGGAATTCGCCGTATCCATAACCTCACAATTTTATGTTAAAAAATGGGGGAAAATCCCTCGGATTTCTGCCTCAATCAATAAAATTTTTCTGGGCTGAGATATCGAATCCCACTGAGTAGTCTAAAAATCGGCCACTAAAATCGGCCACTTGACATACATATACTACTATATATAATACTTTGTTCATAGTCAAGATTAGAAAATTCCAAAGGAAAAAAGTTATAACATAAAACAGACGTAGTTGATATGGAATGCGCTTAAAAATGATTTTAAAAGTCTTCAGATCTACTCATTTATTCAGGCGTGCCACTCGTACTTTTTACCAGATGTTTAGAGTAACGAAAATCTGACCCTTGAATGAAACTGTGGTTAAATTCGATTTTGATTTCGCCGAACAATTTTTCAAAATCACCAGCAAACAGGACAAGTGTTTTTTCTTCAAAACGTTAGAGACAAAGGAAGAAATGAAGACGAAGGACAAAAAATTCTGAAAGGAACTATGGTAGAATATGATCGAAATGAGAAAGGAAACGAAATCGGAGACCTTAAAAACAAATAATGATGAGTGTTTTCTGTCGCTTTTGATGATTTTCGATATTCTCGTGAAATTGAAAATGGTAGGAAATTTTGATTTGTTCATCTTGAAAGAGAACACAAAGTTTACTTTACGATGTGTGTCGGCCGTCGAATATGAGATGAGTCATGTTAAGTAATGGCAAGCCATGGAAACAATGAAGTAACTACAACGACAATGACGACAACGACTATATCAGAATCAGAAGACGTTCATGACATCATTGAAGTACGTCTGCATCAACACTGTTTTTACCATTACTTCATGGTCGTAGGTTCGCTCCACAACCAGGGCTAGGGGAGCTGCACACTCTTCTGGGACCAGTAAATTGTTACCAGACTTCTCTGGGAGGACAAAAACAGTTCAAATTCGACTACATGCTCTCTGAATAAATATCATTTTTCCATTCAAAATTTGCTGACGAAAGGAATGATTGAAAAAAGTCTCAATACTTTTTTCTGTTGTGTACAGCAGGAAAAATGGGCGATATCACGTGAAGATTATCACTGAAGTCTGAATCACTCATATCTTGACTTTTACAGTTTATCTACCTGGAATATCATGGCATCTTGACATATTATAAGAAGCTCTGTTGAACTTAGCTTGACGTGACATTATTAAATTCGCTTTCGTGATGAATTCTTGTAAGTGATTTTTTCCTTGGCGCGCTCCAAAAACGTTTAGTTTTCTTAAAAACCCTGAAATTCTTATTGTGCTCGATTTTTCAAACCTACGCCGTTTTTTGAGAAGCTTTCTCCACAGCAATATTTTTAATAAAGTTCTAGAGCAAAAATAAAGACGGAATAATTAAAAGAACAGGTACTGAGGTTGTCAAAAAACAAGGAAAAGGCAATGGAGAAATCCTTGCCATCACTCCTAAAGAATTCACTTTTCAAAACTATTTTCCATAAAAAAGTTAGGGAAGGAAGTAGAAAAGAAGCGCTTCCTCGTTCTCACGGAAATCCTAATTAACCTCTCTTATGCTTATAGGTTCAAAATACTGGAGCTAAGCCAAACGTGCCACAGCCACAGTTCGTGGCCAAGCGCAGTGTAGGACAGAACGCTTTTGTAGCTAGGTTCTCTACAGCAAGAAAAGATAAAAAAAGGGGAGCCCTTATGTCTCGCTAGAGGAGTGAAATTGAATTGTTTTCGGAAATCGCTAACAGTTAGTCCGATAGCAATTTTTTGGGAATTCCTGTAAGGTTTCGGTACTGCATAAATACCTACATACGAATTGCAGGAAACTAAAGTTACGTAGTCACAACAGCATTCAATATGCGGTATGGAAACGTTTCAACATAACTAGAGACGGTTAGTCGTAGACAAACAGAAAAAAGCGGTTGTTCAGTCGCTGAGCAGTCTACTCCTGGCTACCGGCCAGTCTCTGTCGGCATCCGGTTAATCGAAACTCGCCACAGTTGAGGAGTGGGAGGACGGCTGGAGGTTTGTTGGCGATGAATGTTCCCACTGATCACATTCAACTCGGGTTTAATTTATTTTTTCATTTTTATTTTTTTTATTTAGTTAACGGACTGTTTCAAGCATCTTCAAGTCCTTCCATAAATGGTGTCCGTTTACATGCAGCGCATCTTCTAGGGTGGTGGCTTCAGTATTCATACTTTTGTATTTAAGTAGCAAAAGAATCAAATAAATAAATCTATTTTTCAGTGATAAGCTATCATAAAGTTGATAAAGAAGTTTATTCGGCTAACGTTTCGGCGCCTTCACCTTCCTCAGAGCCGGATTTATCTGAGTCGATTGTCCACTGTTGTTCCTTCTTCCAATGCGTGGTCAAATGGATAAAAGTTTGACTCGCTTTTTTTATTATAAAAAACATTTCGTCCAGAGTTATGTGCCCAGATGCCCGTGAATCATTCTCGATAATGGGGAGAACGAAAACACGCTAACGTATTTCCTTTTACTTCAAAAAACGACTTCCCTTTAACCTCGGCACGACTACTCAATACGTATTCTTTCAACCATGAGCCAGCACTAGGTTGATGAAATAAACTTCATTTCGCTAACTGTTCGACGTCCCCCGCCTTCATCAGAGACGATGATTCGAGTGCATATCCACAATTATTCATACTCTTATTCTCGATGTGGCTCTTCGTCGTCGTATCGAGTAGGATCCTCCTCAGTGGTGCATCTCTCAAATGAGGCATTCTTACCCGGCGACGCTCTTTTATATAAGCTCGTTGTTGATGGTGATTGTCCAGTGATAACGACTTGTTTTCCTGGACAATGCATCCTATAGAAGTCGATGGATATATTGGCTAGTGCGGAGCATAATAATATTTCGAAAGCCGACTTCCCTTAACCTGGTATGACAAATCAACATGTTTTTTAAATTGATGAGCTTATACGGGGTTGATAAATAAATTCGTAAAATTGCAAGTAACAAAACGAGTTATTATCAGCGCAAGTTCTTATCTGAGAGTACGAAGGACTACGGACATCGACTCGGACCATCGGTTTTGATGAAGATGAAAATTTCGAAACATTACCCGAATAAATGTCTTTACCAACCTCGCATCATCTTGACTATCCAAAAAAGTACCTATCGGTTTCCTTTTACTTTATCCATATTTCATATTCATATTCATACTTGATGATACTAGCGGTTAGATTTAGGTCAGAGATATGACAAAACAAAGCTGCAATTTCATACAAACACAATGGTGCTGAGATATTTGCAAGAATCCGGAGCGCAGGTGCCTACGGTGGGGAACGAACGCACTATTACCCTTTACGTGGGTTGAGCTGTAATTTGACTGCTGTTACAGTAAAGAATTTTCTAGACGACTGAATGAGTAAAGGTATAAAACAACTATTGAAAATCCTTAAAAGGCTAGAGTCATTAGGAGATTATAGAGTAAGAATCCATCGTCACTGATCACACTGTTTAAGCTTACCCTACTATGTGACAATGAAGCAACTAATCGTTTTCAGCGGACCAAGAAGTTACTGAAAAACTACCTCTTTGGTAAGGGAACGCGTTCTTTACGTGGAAACTGTGAAACGGGAATTTTTTGTGATAAAAGAAGCGCTTCACCAAGATTCCAAATAATTATAGTTTTAGTGACATTATTGATAATTACAATGATGATAATAACAGTAATATTGGTGAACACAAGTAATACTAATAAGTAATAGCAAATGGTATTAGGTAAAGGAAAGACAAGCAACAATAAGTTGTAATACTAATCAATAATATTAATAGATACTAATAGTAGTGGTGATAAATGATAGTCAACAATCACAAACTTACTATCACTACTATTAGTAATAAATCTTGTAATAATATTTGAAGGAACCACTACCTACCGCTGTCTTCATATATTTTTGTTTCAACACGAACACTAAACATTCAATGCATCTACAAATGATTAGAACGAAATATAAAAGAAAGAAGTAAATTGAAAAGGAGAAAAAAAAGAGATATATTGATTAATCAAGCCGAAGTTGTGTGAAAACCGGTTTATTAACACTAGACATTCAATGTGTAATTTTTATCTACTGCATTTTTTTTCACGGAAGAGTACAATGTGAAATACAACCACAATGATTCTGAGATATTTGCAAAACTTGGATCTCGACCAGATCGAACTACGATTACGCTCTCCGGGGGCTAACGGGTTACCCTCGTCATCACTGAGGCCCCTCGTTCTGCCTTCTGCTTCCCAGATTAATCCTCTTGACGGGTGTTTGGTGCTGGCACCGTTTGGTAGAAAATTGGGTGAGGGAAAGGCAGAAAGAGGGCCTGAGTGGTGAAGTGAGCAACACGTGACGCTCCCGAAAGAGCAATAGCCATTTTATCCGGCCTGGGGTCCAAGTTTTGCAAATATCTCAGCATCATTGTGGTTGTACTAAACATCCATTTAAACTTTTTGGTAAAGGGAGTTCTGATAATAATGTTCATTATCGTAGTACTATTGAATAGCTCGTCCAAATCATAACATTTTCAAAATTCAATGAGGGTGAGAACACTTTCGTAAAACTGTATGGAAAAATACAACAACATATGAGCAAAACTCGAGACCCCAGGTGAGCTGCGAAGTTGCGGCCACCCTTTCCGGCAATTGTTTTCAAATGATATCTTAGCATCACTGTGGTTGCATTTCACATGACACGCTACCTTTAAAAAATTATTGGGGAGTAAGTAAAAGTTAAACATTGAATCAAGAACGTTTCTACAAGTTTATACAATTGTTAATGAAGAATTAAGGATATATATGCTGAATTCTTTGACATGAACCATTTTATGAGCGCTTTTTTGCGTTTTATGTCGATGTTAATCCATCTTATGTAGATTCCGTCTATCATGGCCCTCTCATCAGCAACAGTGTTTACTTACCCGTTGTTCGCGTTTTCATCAGAGGTCCGTTTTTTTTGCTCTTCTTTGTTTCGCATTCTGATATTTTACAAACCACATTAAATTAGATATAGAACCAGGTGAGGTATAGTGGTTAGAGTGCCCTCCGATTCACGTCGGCTTTGGTTCGGTTCCGCGACCTGGATACACCATGAGCTCCGTCTGTTTGGAGATAGCAAATTGATATCAGATTTGTATGGAAGATTAAAACACTGGTTTGATACACTGGAAGACCACTGCAAATCATTGTATAGGCCAAATATTTATTTAGCTATTCGTTCATCGCTTCGATGTTCAGAATTGTGTCAAGTGTATGACGTTTTCTTAAAGAATTATTATAGCAATAACGCTTTAAACATAATATAGCTGCACTATACATGACCTAGTGGGCGGAGAGCACAGTGGTTGTGATGCCCGTTATCATGAGCATGGTTCTAGTTCGATTCCGCTCCAGTTAAGCAAGCCTCTCATCTCTCCGGGGTCGGGAAATTGGTACCGGATTTGCCTCGGGAAAAAAATACTCCGTGCGATCCAGCTGGGAAGGCTCCAACCCCGCCATCTCAGGACTCCAGGGAGAATTACTCAACCAGCATTCTACGACACTCAAGATGAAATGAAAATCCTCAAATAGTAACTGAAGCCACACGTAAAAGTTGGAAGATCTTCGTGGACAATGGATGCGAGGAAACGAATGGAATGTGGGAAGTGCTGGGATCCGCACAGGTAGACGTGAAGATGGGTCATATGAAATAAAAAGACATATATATATATATATATATATATATATATATATATATATATATATATATATATATATATATATATATGGGCCCGTGTGGTGCAGTGGTCGGAGGTGCCCCGCAACACACACGTGTGATCAAACCGCTGTCCTCATATATTGTGACGATGAGTAGTACGTGGATGAGGATGCCACACAGGTGCAAAATATTTTACAAATAAAAAAGGAAACAGTAGAATTTTTGCCTGCTAGAAAACTAAAATTGACAGAATAGATTGTGAATTTCCGGTGAATTTCTTACGATAGTATATCTATGGGGAAACAAACAGGAGCGAAAGACCATTTAGTAACTGGAGAACTGGCTTAAAAGCTCTTTATCAATGATATTTGTGCTGTTTCCTTAGTTCTAGACGCGCGGAAAATCTTTGATAGTTTATGTAAGACACCTAAGTGAGACATTAATTATGATATGATATCGTTCTGCGACTTCAATCTTAAAGAGCTATAACAAACGAATTGGATTCTTCCATTTCTGCGCACCAGCTAAGTGGAGGCCATGATGGGGATTCTATGAGTACCCGTCATTTGCTTTTCCCTACCTGAATTTTATCGTAATTCCAGCTTGCCTTTGGCTATGATGGGGAGCTAACAAGACCAAAGCGAAGCTCTCCTGGGTTTTCAAGGACAGATACACTAGCAACGTTCGTTATATCAATGAATATGCCTGTTCACGCGGTAACCGAACTTATCCGCGAATCAAATCACTCCTGTGGATGAAAGCTGTGAGGCAATGAACAGGATGCGAAACAGCTGAGCAATCGAAACCGTGTTTTGAATGCCCTTATAACGTAAGTGGGCGCCAACGATCCAATTCGTTTGCAATTTTCCGTTGGAGACGGGCGGCCAACAGCACAATTTGTTCGATTGCTCATTTGTTAAAAAGCAACAATATGCTTAAAAAGGACAACTGAAGAGATTTCTACCCTTCACCATCGAAACGCGACCCTGGCCACCAACGACGTCGACGTGACATTTGGTTCTCGACGTTTCTAAATGAAATTCTGCTATTACTTCTTAATCACCACCTTAAATATCGAAGCAAGCGGTGAGTATATCTGTTACTGCCTTTATGTGCCTTTATGTTGTCATTAATAATTGCGTTCATTTACGAAGAAAACTAATCACCACAAAGAACTGTCCCAATCGAAGTAAAGGAACTAGCATAATAATAGTAGTTTCCATAATATTTTCACCAAGGCTTGATTAGAGCTTATGAATTAGTCACAATGTTGGTCGGCAATCAATTAACTCCAACAATTATCCGAACTGGATATTGTCCTCCTACAACTAGAGTGATGGTGAGTCGACGGGCAGCTTTGACGTGGGAAACAACTAGCAGCTAGAGGGCGGACGTGGTAGTGTTTAGCATCGGAGCTTATCAAATGCTGATAAGCCTTCTAAGTCACTTGTCTTAAAGATTTCGTTTTTACAACAGCAAAAATATAAGGATGCTTCTTCTATATGTGGAGATCGGTATTAACGTCCCCGCTGCTTTTTCCAGTCAGTATAACGTTTTACAGCCGCGTTTCCTTACATGGTGATCAGAAGACGTTCTCCATGGCAACATAGTGAGATATTAAGCTCTCGTGTCCGACAAGTCCCTTGAAGACTTCTTTTTTTGTGACAGCAAAAGAACTAGCATAATGGCACTTATGTATGATGATGAGTGTTCTTCACCTGGTATGGATTCCACTGGATTATTACTTTGCTATAACCAACGAGTGTGAAAGTAGCCTTCTACTGCAGTGGTGATGGCTGACTGCTTCCACAGATTCGTGTGCTCATTGTCTCGACAGAAGATGAAGCAACTACCTCTATTACCTGGGGCTTTGTGCCACATATGGAGAAAGCTCATCCACCGACGAAATGCACTGGAATCGTGTACGCTGCTCTCGTCCAATGTATGACAGATGATAACTTCGGAAGCGCTCCCGATGCTCTCAGTAGACTATCACTCGAATCCGTTATTTTTTAAACCCTCCAAATGTAAGATTGATATTGCAAAATATTTTTTATCTTTATAAGGATGCTGAAACATGCTCAAAACTTTGGAATACATCTGGGCTTTCAACCCGCAATCGCCCTTGCCAGGGTCTCCCATGCTACTGCTGCCGAGGTCATTCCCATTGACGAATGATTCCTGGGAGTACGGACCGAGTAAAAAATAACGCCTACAGAAAGGCAAAGCAAAGGTCATGGTAGGTGTGGTGGAGAGCTTGTGAACCGCTAGTAAGGGCAGTTGAGGTTCCAAAGCTTACATCAGGTCCCGAGTTTAGAGCATATCTCAGCATCTCTGTGGTTGAATTTTTACATCGTAGCGTGCCGTGAAAATAGAACAGACAGTAAATAAAAATTAAGACATTGTGGTTTCTACAGCGTAACGTCCGAATTTCTTTCGAGTAGACCAGAAAATGTCCAAAAAAAATACTTTCCTGAAATTACACAAAGAATGTACAATAAAAGGGCCGGATAGCGCAGTGGTAGTGATGGCGATTGTCCTTGTCCACGCTCACCAAGCTTCTCATTTCACCTAGATCGAGAAAAAGGTACCGGGCTTGTCCGGGAAAAGCTCAATCCCTGCAGTCCAATTGGGGACACTCCAGCCCAGCTGTCGCAGGACTCCAGGGAGAGTCGACTCGACTATCATTCTACTGAATTCAATACCAAATGAAAATCCTCAAGAAAGGGCCGAAGCCACACGTAAAGTTGAAGACCTTCGTCGATGATGGATGCGACGAAACGAATCGAGTGTGAGAAGTGCTGGGATCCACACAGTAGATTTGGAAGACGGATCGTATAAGAATATATAAAAGAAATGAAAATTAGTGAAGAAACAAAAACATTGTCGTGTGAATGTAAACTGAGGTCTGTAGTTTTTAAAAAATGTCTTGCGACGCAAACACAGTGGCATGAATGGCATGAAATGTTTTTGGAAAAGTCGTCGGTCATGAAAGAAAGAGTTCTGACACTTTACAGCCTAGAAAAAGTGAAAGATAAGAAAGATATGACTTGAATCACTTATGCTTTTAAGACAACCATGGCGCTGAGATGGTGATAACTGAAGTGGCATGCTTAAGAATCAAGTATATAATGAACAACGAGATAACCTATTGATGAGAACTGAAGTTATTCGTTAACAAATTAATGTCGTTAAGACTCTGAATACCCTTCTATAACGCATAAAATCTTCGCAAAGATTTTTCGGACGCTATAATCGTCATATCAGACCGGTGCGAAATATTTCCACGAGGACAGTAGTATACATGGATAACGGCCTCCGATCAATAATTAATACGGTGAGTTTAATCTCAAGTACTTTTGGCTTTCCGCACTTATTGATACCTAAAGACAATGTCATTTTTCAATGTATTGCATTCAATGAATTATTTGCGAGGTCTGCTACAATTTGAGGGCACCCTCGCCGGGGAGGGCAAGTGTAAGTAAACGAATTGTCCGCATGAGTCCTGAAGAATTGAAATTATCTTCTCATGTACCTTCGTCACAACGTTATCCGATGAAGTAATTGACTTATGTTAGCCTCCAATCACAAGGCTGTTGAATCTTTTAAAAAAAATCCTCTAAAATGGCTATAACTGGTTAACGCGGTCATAGGACATGACCATCATCATCAACCTGTTGGAGTCTTTCCTGACATCGCTTTTCTATTCTACAAATCCGCTTGAGTGTTTCCGTTCAGACTTTTTTTTTGCAATGTTTTTTTCTCCACATCCATAAGGCGTTTTTAACATAATCTTTTTATTAGTACTATTTTTCCAGAAGTTTAAAGCATCACAAGAAACTGAAGGCTTGAAAGAATCCGTTGGTTAACGCGGAAATTTGTGTGTTTTCATGAAAGTAATGTTTAATTACACCCACCATTCTGAAATAGCATGAAACCTCATTAGTTAAGTAGTGTAAACGTGGGGGGTTAGGGATTGAAATTGAGAAAAGAAATGCTTTGTGAACAAATTGTAATGGTTGTTGTAGCTTATATAAGCACTCATCTAGGAAGGGTCTTCTTCTAAGTTAATAAGGTCTACACCGCAGTCGTTAACACGGAGTCAAATTATGTTCATCTGTACGAAGTAGATTAGAATGGAACCGCGCTAGACGTTTTCGATAGACATCTCTAGCCACTGTAACGTTGACAATGGAAACCACGTAGCTGAATCCAAGCCGAAACCTAACTCCAATAGTCGGTTGATCTTCACTCAGTGGTGTTCAGGTACCTCAACGAGTTCGGCCTGAGTGGTGGTATCTATTGTTTTTTTCAGTACGGATGTCGGCTGTTTCATCCGAGAGCCTGATATTCATCTGGAGCGCGTGACAGATTCCTTTCAACACTGATGTGTGAGATGCAATGCTACGCAACTTTAACATTTGCCCAGTTCACAAAGTATCATTGCTAAAGATATTTAGTTCTTATAACTTCAACGAAGCTGAGATATTTGCAAAACTCTAGACCGCAGGTGCCTATATAACTATAGCCTCAGCTTAACTGGGTTCAATGCCGATTTGGGCTCCCCAGATCAATCCCGTTGACGGGTGATTGCTGATGGCAAAAAAGATCAATAGAACTAGCTGAGAGACAGGCGAAACGAAGGATCCGCATGGTGTGGTGGTGAACGCGTTACTCCCCGGAAAGGACAATAGCGCGTTCGTTCCCCACCATAGGCACCTGCGGTCCAGAGTTTTGCAAATATCTCAGCTTCGTTGAAGTTATACTTCGCAACATACCCTGCCATCAAAAAAGAGTAGGCAGTAGGCAAAAAAGGTTAAAAATTTAGTCCTTATGTTACGACTGTCTCTAGAGTTTTGGGAAAGGTTCAAAATTACATGGCCGAATTCTTCGAGGTGGGTTGGAACGCTGAATTTTTAACCTTCAACGTTCATCACGACGTATGTTACTCTGCCATGAACGGAATTTTTGCTGGGATATCTAAAAAAGGCAATTTAACTCAACGAAACCTTCACGATAGCAAAAGCAAGAACAATAGAGTGAGATAAATTGTTCTCGAGTAGAAATTTTTCTTGGCATCTATAATGATATCGTTTCTAAAGTGTGGGGTACCGCAAAATGTGGCGAACAAGTTGGTAACGGGTGTGTTTCCAAAACCTGCTTCTGTACTAGTGCTGTATTAATACTCCCGAGGGTTTCCATAGTTAAATAATTTCAGGAAGAAGTAAATCAAGTAATCGTACTAAAAGAATGGTTGCGAATGTTTTGGCGAAACGAATTTCTCGTCTGGAATCCGGCCGAATATGATAACATCAGTGAGATCAAAGTACCGCGCAGTCTCATATGGCTACCTGACGTCACTCGAATTGACGTGTTCGTCTTTTAGAAACATTTTTTGTGCAAACAGGTATTCTTCAGAGTATGTTGGTGATTAGATGCCATCAGGATTTCCAACAAGCACCGATTACCTCGCTAAGCTCTTTTCAGTTAGAGTTTGTAGGCCTTGACATGTTAAGAACATAAGGTCGAATATTTCACATGGATTCCTTATGTTTTTGTAGATGATTCATGCTTCGCAAACTAAGGAAAAGAAGTCCTTCCTTAATTTCGATCAATGCAGCTTCTAACGGAGAGCGAGTAGTGTAGTAGATAGGTGCCCTGCAGTACATACGCGGTTTTTGGTTCGACCGTGCGATCTAACAAATCAAGCTCTTTACCTTTCAGGATTAAAAAATCTCTGCTGAATTTTTTATTTGGTATTTCAGACATGCACCCAGTCATTCATTCAGTTTTATAATGCTTAATAAAGACGAAACCATGGCTCATACTTAACGGATATATGAACACCGAATGCTTTGTCATTTCCCTTCACATTTCAGTACTGCAGTTTTATTACATGTAGTATATATGACACCATAGTTCATCTGAACTAGAAAAAACTCGGAGAGGTTCAAGGTTTGAAAATGATGAAAGCGTCTCAAACTTGGGCCTCGCAATTCTATGATGAAGTTCCATCAGCATTCGATTCAGCTGCTACAGTTCTTTGTTCTCCAGGTTGGATCAATCACAGCCTCTGTCTGACGACCAAAGCTTTGTGCTACTTGATCACACTGGATTCATACGTCATTCAGTAGACCAAGTGCTTGAAGTGTTCTGAGATTATAAAATTACTATGTAAGTTCTTTTTACTGTCTTTACTTTTACCTCTAATGAGAAATGAATCAGTACTTTCCACAAGCCGTTGCCATCAGTGTTGTCCCGATTCAAGTCCGGAGTAGGCTAGAATGATCTGCTTGGAATTCGTTAACATAAAATTCTTACTGGAGAATGCGGTTTTCGTCAAAAAGACAGGGGTTTTTTTTGTATTCGAATCTCTTATTCAGTGCCTTCGAAACCTCAAGACATAAAATATTAAGGATAACGTGAGTAGAAAACGTGATTAGGTAAAGCATAAGACTATCGAAAATGTTAGCAGACGTTTTAGGTTTCCGTTTGACTCCCAAAATTGCACAATTCACTATGAACCGTGGCATTCAACACAAACGGAAGTGACCATTGAAGTACATCCTGAACCGGATTTAACCAACTATCGGCCGAGTAACGGTAGATGATCGTTTCAGCCTATATGAATCTATTTTGATAAGGTGTGCGTCGACTTTGATGAGTTATCTGCCAAGAAATCATAAAATCTTTCTCGCCATAGCGCTTATCGCTTGCTCTTGTACGTCGAGTTTTATTGCGAAATAGTCTTTAGATGTTCCGCCTAGAAAGTTAAGAAGAAAAGTGATCCTCATAGAGAAACTGAACATCCATAGAAAGCTAAGAAATCGTCGCCATAGTTGTTTTCATCACCTATCTGGAAGATTCTAACAGTAGTGAGACAAAAACAAATGTGGTGACTTATCACTGTATCGAGAAGTGAGTCTAGTCCATTCTGTACCAGAACTTCGGACATAAAACGGCTGTTATAAATCCAGTCCAAACCTTAAGAAGTCAAAGACATTGGAATCGTTTCTTTTCTGCAACATGGAGGACCACATTCCAACAACGACATGGCGAAAAACCATGGTAGATGAGTAAAGTAGGGACAAAAGATTAGTTGAAATAAAATCATCGGAGATACTGGTGAAGCCAAAAATAGAAAATATCGCTTTCACGAACTTTAACGATCGAATATGAACATTTCATCGCAATTCAGTGCTGAGTACTCATTTTAGAATGGGATCTGATTTCTTACACCGCTCGTACCGGTGTCGGTTCATATCCACAAGTACTGTCGCAACCAACCGCCCGCGCCTATTACGATATTGTGATCAAACGAAGGTCATCGATTATTTATGTCTTCTTTCACATGGTGCACTTTAAAATGATAAATTTTTTTTATGTTGGATGGCAGTATTTCTCTTCAAAATTTCTCGTTAACAAACATAAATTTGATACTTTTATCACGATTTGACGCGTGGCGCAGCAATCGGAGGCGCCCTGCGATATATGCATGTGATCGATCCACACGTCCAAAGCTCACCAAGCCTCCCATCTCTCTGGAGTCGGCAAATTGGCACCAGAGGATGGCAGCACTGGCTCGATGCATCGGTGGAGCACCGCGAGTCATTGTGTGAGACAGATACACATTCAATCATCTCCTTCAATGTTTCAATGAAGTCGAATGCATGGCGCATCTCTCGGGGACTAATTAACGCCGAGAACTTTATCCCTTTTTATTTTATCGTGAAATGACGCTGGAATGGTCGCAATGGTAAGACGTCCCCTGCAATACACACGTAATCGTTGGTTCGTTCCAGAACCTTGGGCTCACCATGTCCTCCATCACTCTGGGGTTGGCAAATTAGTACCAAACTTGTCTTGGAAGACAGCATCAAGTGACTTCATGCTTCGGCCCTATCAAGTTACTGTATATGATAGATATATATTCAATCACCTCTAACGATGCGCGAAGGAGTCGAATGGCGTATCCCTTAGGGAGTGATCAACGCCGAATATTCATCATGAATTGGATATTTCTAGATTTAAGCCTCACTGCTAGCAAAGATTACTCGAGTATTTTATCATGAGCTAGAAATTCCTGATTTTAGGCCCCACTACTATTTGGCGTGTTTCATGCTGCTCTTTTTCGTAATTATAGAACTCTCGTTACTCGGTTAGTGTTATCCCATTTTCATGTAATCATTATAACAATATGATGGCGACTTGTTATGTTGTTATAGTCTTGAAACACCTAGACAAAACTAAGTCGTGAGTTGAGGAGCAAAACCAGTTAGAAGAGCGAAAATACCAGTTTGGAGCAATTTTTGATGGGACTCATATGATTCGTGGACATTGTCTGTCCAGGTTAAGCACAGCAACTGAAAGCTGTGATAAGACGCAGCCTATTGGCTCGACAATCGCTTTTTGAGCAATCAAGCCGAACTATCTTCACTGTTTTGAACTAGTTGAGTCAGCAGATAGCAGACTCTTCTCTGAATTATAAAGGCAGTGACTGGTTCATTGCTCAGTCCTCACCTCTAGGTGGGCAATGGACAACAAAATAAAAAGCTTAGAGATGACGATATTTTTCATTCTTTCTGCCACTCTGCAGTGCCCAGCTCTTTCTACCAATATTTCGAGAACGAAGTGCATTCAAGTGTGATTGGTCCCAATAACTATTGGTTGAATATGCAATATGTTGTTCTTCCATGATTGAAGAACATTCTTATCATAATACCTACTTAAACAGACACTCTTCATAAATCACGAATAATTATGCGGGCATCAGCCTATTTGCAGCTCTTCTGGCAGTTTATTAGGTCAGATAAAAATTTTTTTTTATCCCTAGAGTCTTCAAAAAATGTGCTAGAGTTTTCTCGAATCGTCACCAATTTCTAGCTGTGATAGGTAGTGATTATGTTGTTAGTAGTATAGCATCGGTTTATGCTTAGATAGGTTTCCTGACCGAGATGTCAAACTCCTATGTTTGGGGTTTCAAGTGGCAAATGGATGCGATGTAGGTCGCATTCCGCTACACGTTTGTGCTGAGGTGACAACCTATGGGAGTGGTGGATGGGAAAGGAAGCGGTATCAAACTCCCCACAAAAAGGTTGCTCACTATTACTTCGAAGTTACTGTATCACTGAAAGCACGAGGGAGCACTAAAAAAGGAAAGATAGTATAGTCAATTTTTCAGGTCTATTCTCTCCGTCCAGCGATACTGGTGAGCACAGTGAAAAGGTGACAATGGGTTTAACAAGTTTGTTGTCGATGACAGTATTACTTTTGATGATATCCGAGAACCTACCAAAAACCAACGAAGGGTTACCAATCCTTGGTAAGGTTATATATAATAAATGGCTTTAAAATAATTTTAAATCAGAACAAGAAAGCTTACTCATATACTTGAGCTGTCGCCTTCTCGATGACGACAATTCGATTCAAAATAAATTCTAGTGTTTCGTTAAATAGTCCTATTCTTGTAGAATCAGTGCTAAGTGGTCAGTGCTAACGAATTCCTGCTTAACATGTATTTAATATCTTCAAAACAACATGTTCCATAAATTTCTTACACACCTTACCGCTTTTACCTACTGGATTCTAAGGAGTAAGATTTGAAATTTGGGAAAAAAGCGACTATCTTCATAAAAATGGTGGAAATATAATAGATTTTAGTATATCTATAGTATGCCTGAGCATTTAAAGAGTTATGGTGCTTTAGAGCTACATTCCGTGCTTTTTTATCCTTTTCGATTTTTGTACAGCAAACTGTTCCTTTAAAAGTACTTAGACTAAGTGCTACTTAATAACTCAAGAGATCGACTTTCTGTAAGTTTCGTCACAATAATCGATATATTTATATAAACGTCCTTACGAACTGCCCTTAGTTAGATGACGCGAGGTTGGTTTAGAACTTCTTACTGTTGTTGTTTTCGTCGTTCGATGGTAGAAGAAGGCGAATTCGCCTTCCTCAGAGCCTGGACGTACCATGTGTAGCAGTAGCCTTGCAGTTCGGTGAAATTCCATAATATTAGTGAAGAGTGAGACTCTGAGAAAAGCGAAGTCGCCGGGATTTCGACCACTGAACAACGAAAACAACAACAATAAGAACATCCATACCAAACTCGCGTTATCTAAACAAGGGCAGTTCGGAAGAATACATATGTAGATACGTACTACTTAATATTTATTATCTTTATTAGTTTTCAGGCCTATATCACTTCTGATCCATGACTATTCGTACTGGTTGAGATTCTTATCGGTGCACTAGCTACAGCAACTACTGTCTACGTATCCCATTTACAGAGTAGGATAAATTCTAATTAATTTTTTTTCCCTAAATTCGGTCAATTTTTCCCGCTATTTGTCGCTACCATGCTGCAGCTGCTGTCGATTTTCAACAGCGACCGATTTATCCCGATTTTTTCTTCACTGTTTTCGTGATTTTATTGCTAGATAAGGAATAAAGAGTCCTCGTAGGTAGTTGGCGCAACGATCGAAAAGTGCCGGGTTGTCTGATGGCGTTAGCTCGTGTCCAGTTCTTCTGCTGTCATCATATTGATGGCAACGATTCGAATATCGACCGAAGTGAAGTGGAGGAATACAAGCACACGAATTACACTTTTAAGAGAGGTTTTGCTGTTCAGTTATTGAATTAGGTTTTAGCAGTGAGAGATATCACTTTTTGGTAAGACGTTAGTTAGTTATAATGTTAGTTAAACCCGTGATGTTTGTGCCTTTTCACTGTGATGACAGTAGTTAGTTACTTTTCTTTTGGTTTCCCGAGAGGGAAAGAAAGAAAGGGAAGAGAACAGAAGAGCGACAGAGAGGCAGAAGGATGCAGACAGACAGAGAAAAAAGGTAGGCAAACATACAGACGGGCAAAGTGATAGATGGACAGAGAGGCAGACAGACAAACAGACAGACAAGAGAGGAGAAATTCTTGCATAAGCTTTTTCTTCTTACTACAAGGCTGAGATCAAGAGTTTTCTTTCATCTGGGTGCTAACAATCGGGTTTGTCATGGAAATTCTCTTCAACTAATTCGAGCCATTCAGTTACAGAGATTAACACAGTTTTTAACTAGTTTTTTAAATGTTTTTCGATCCGACCGTCATTTATCCTCGGCATTAATAATACTATTTTTGTATTATTGAGCTAACACTAGGCTGATAAAATCTCAGAGCCGATGATCCGAGATGCTCGCAGTTGTTGGTATGCCTCCGATCATCAGCTCTGAGGACGACGAAGACGAAGAAACGTTAGTCGAATAAAGATATTTGTCAACCTCGTGTTAGCCTACTAATCGAAAAAAGATAATAATTTTCCAAGATTAGACTCCATCGATAGGTTTCTGATGAGTGTAACTGTAACATAATTCTGGTCACATCTATTAGATGTCAGTAGCTTTATGAATGAATGAATGGTGAAATAAAACGATGAATAAGCAAATGAGTGAGAAAATCATCTCCAGAGCTCTATGAAGTCGTAAATTAGAGTTCTTTCTTGTTTCTACTCGAATTATGTTGTGTGACTTCAACTCGAGTACTTGTCTTTATTGTCATGAAAACCTTCCTGCTTGCAAATTTTGCTCTCAATTTATTAAATGATTTTCCTTTTTCCACTTTTCGACCTATTCTTAAAAATATTTCTGCTAACTTCAGCTTTTAGGAATCGTTCGTTCGTAGTAGGATAGCAACACGTACTGGAACCTTCGAACATAGTGTACGCTTGATATCGGCAAACCTTCAGAGGTTATTTAGATCAATATATCGCCTCTTTTTTCCTTGTTCTACGATGAATCCAGCATGTCTAGGAAAGCCGCACAAAAACGTCTACGCATGCGATGGGTTCGAGTTTGTGAACGCCTCGATTCCATACTTCTGGTTTTCTTTCTTGTTGTCAACTCATGCTTTTTTAATGATGCTGAGATATTTGCAAAATTCTGGACCGCAGGTGCCTATGGTGGGGAACGAACGCGCTATTGTCTAGATCAATCCCGCTCACGGGTGATTGCTGATGGCAAAAGATCAATAGAACTAGCTGAGAGACAGGCGAAACGAAGGACCCGCATGGTGTGGTGGTGAGCGCGCTACTCCCCGGAAAGGACAATAGCGCGTTCGTTCCCCACCATAGGCACCTGCGGTCCAGAGTTTTGCAAATATCTCAGCATCATTAAAGTTATATTTCGCAACGCATAACCTGCCGCTAAAAAGAGTAAGCAGTAAATAATAAGTTAAAATCATTCTTTTTTGCCATTCTGTTAGCCGTAGGTTACCTGGCCAATTAAGGTGCGCACGCAAAAAACATTATTGATTTGCATTGATTGGTAGGAAGCAGTACAAGTGAATCATTGAAATTTTCATTGACTAGATTGATAATTTGCTCTAACACCAATGTTTATCTTATTTAATGAAATGAAGATTATTTTGCGAAAAAAATATGTAGAACCAATCTATGAAATGAATCAGTTATAACAGTTACAGTCGTAAAGCTTTCACTCAGTGACAGCAAGGCAGCATGTGGGCCAACTGGTAAAGATAAAAAGGATAAAGCTTTCGGCGTTGATTAATCCCTCAGAGGTGCGCCGTGGATTCGACTTTATTAAGCATCATTGGAGGTGAGTGAATGCATATCTGGCCTTTACAATGACTCGCGGTGGCCTACCGATGTATCTAGCCAATTCTGCCATCCTCCTAGACAAGTTGGCGCCAATTTGCCGACCGCAGAGGGAAAGGCTTGGTGAGCCACGGACGCGGGGATCGATCCCATGTGTGTGCTGCAGGGCGCCTCCAACCACTGTGCGCCACACGCACCCTTATTTGCTAAGTGGTACGTTATCAATATGTTGAACCTAGTTAGACACTAATATGGCGTATGTTAACGAAGGATAGTACAGACCTCTTCTCCTTTTCCAATTAACTGGTATTTTTGCTGTGACAGAGCAGGATTGCTTCCCTAGAAGCACAGAGTTAACGATTTAGGAGGTGCCAAAATTCATCGGGTGTGGTCGTGACAACTGAAGTTTTCACTCACCTCCACTAAATTTCTTTCCTACATAATGGTGATATTGCCCGGCATAGGTATACTTGTGGATGGACTTCTGGATAGAAACGCTGATTGACCTCATCTCAGCAGCTTCAGTGACCTTACCGCAATATGCTTGCTGCATTTTTCGGCTCAAAATTTAGTCGTCATCTTAAAAATTTCTTATATCTAGGTAAAGCGTAGAAGGATAAAAGACAAAGCTCTTAGCTTTGATCAATTCCTCAGTTATGCGCCATGTATTCAACTTCATTAAGCATAGCTAGAGGTCATTTAATAGATACCTGACACACATATATTTACTTGTGGAAACTTAGCGATGTATCAAGTCACTGCTGTTATTCACCCAAACAAATGTTGTACTAACTTTCCGACCCCGGAGGATGGAAGGCTTAGTGAGCTCAGGGCGGAGGGTCGAACCAAATACCACGTGTGGATTGCAGGCCACCTGTAAGCAACATGCGCATCAGCCAAGATTTGCATGATATTACCCATTAAAGTAACAGCTTATGAAGGAAAGAAGCAAGAGAGAGATCTCAAATGAGCACGGTGAAAGGATTTGTGGTAAAAGCGGTTTTCGGCCACCCATTATTCAACGAATTTGCGGTGCAAACAAATCGCTGGCCCAAAGCGATCGAACTGGCCGGAGTGGTCCACCGCTGGTTTAGAGATTCTCCACTTCGCCTGCCATTTTCTATTGCATAGCTACCTGAAGTAACATTTCGAGCCACATATTCACTGTGCTGAAAACTTCGGTTTTGCTTTTAATGAACTTCACCACAGTTGTGTGAAAGTTCGGAAGAAAACTTGGCTAGGAGTAAATTCACACCATAGCAGAGTCTGATAGAGCTAGTATGGTGACACCGTTTTCATCAAAAAACGATAGAACGAAAGATTTCGTGTTAAAATTTGGTACTTTTCGTGTCTCTCGAGCTAAAGATGCACACTGATCTTCTTGAACTTTTCGACGAACAACGGGAAGGAATAAAAACCTTCCCTTGTCGCTTGACTGAGTCGATGATGAACAGGATTATAGGTGACATAAGTTGAGGGACGAGGAAATCCATCTACTTTCATTCTTGACTGCCGTAACATCCCTTGAATATATATGGTTAGTCATTAGTCGCAAAGCCGATAATAGCGTTTATTCACAACGAACCCAAATAGTTCCTGAACACTCAAAACTGCGCAGAAATTTCAGAATTCCACATAACAATTCTCAAGCTCTTGCAATGTATTTCTCCTTACATGGGTGTTCTTTTTATAGGTGGCGCACGTTGACACGAAGCTGTCACTATCGCTACAATGTTTCGTTTGTTCTCTTTTTTTAAACTATCTTGCTTCTAAAAGGGATCAGAAATAATCGTAATCTGTATGTATTAAAAGAGCATAGTAGCGTTCTTAATGGAATATTGAGCTTATTTTTTATCGTTATTTGTTTTTATCAGGCTTATCTTAAAAAGAAAAAAATCTCGATAGCCAGTAGAGTATTTATGATGCCTTGCCTAGAGATGACAAGATGAAGAAAGAGCAAAACCATGTTGTCATAATTTTGCCATATTCTCTTTGGAAGCTTAGCTAAGAGTAAAAATTGAGCTGCTGCAGAGTTTGATGAACAAGGCGCGGCTAACTTTAGCCCACTGACTAGCCAATAATGTGCAAAAAGAACCAGTCAAGCTTACCGGTGCTCGGTTATGTTCTTATTCTACTCGCTTTTACTAATTAGCACACGAGTAGTGCCCCTGTCGAAAATTACGAAAAGAGAACTGAGTTGACGACACAGACATATGCTTTATTAATGTTGCTTCCTTAGTGCTCTTATTGCTCACCAATAAAATGAGTCTATACACACATGTATACACATCCAAAGACACTCAAAGGCATACATGTGCTTGTATATACATAGACATAAACGTAAACATAGACGCATACACACACACATAGACAAGCAAACACACCTAGTCAGCAATAAAGAGAGCTGACACAAAACTACAAGACACCAACCCACTTAGCTGTGTAGGCGCTCGGCACCAAAAACGTCTGCTGCTAAACGTTCTCAGCGAAAAAGCCTAATAAATTCGTGAGACGTCTTGACACACATTAACGCAAGGCGGTAATGTCGTGCACATAGAGAAGCTTCTCAACAATTAGGCAGTCACATTCAATCACTAATTTGTAACCGTCCGTAGCTTTTTCTATGACGCTATGCCTTTTTTGCTCAATTTTTTTTAGCACGTTGTGGAATTCTTTATTCATAAAAGATCAGAGAGAGCGCGATTTGTTGACGTCTGTTGAATTTCGGTCCACCTTTTGAGGAAGTGTTTGCGTTTGTACGATGACCAAAAGTGTGGCGACTATTCAACGTCCGAGACGTGAACATCACGACATCGCTAATATAAACGAGTATGAACTAAACACTAAAAAAACTTTTTAATCTTCATAAAAGAAACTTCCATAGTCTTGCTCTATGAATCTGAATGGTGATTGTCAATGAAATTCGAAATGAGAGCCGATCAGCACCACTCAGTTGCTTTGTTGTAAAAAAAGGAACGTTTCGAAACTACGGAGTAAGCGATAAAAGCGAAGGGATCACAATAATTAGGAAGAGGAAGAAGACGGAAGTATAACAGTAGACGTATTAATACGGCAAATAATAAAGACTTTACTGTTGAATACGAGTGGAGATATTTATACGAACTAACTCGAAGGTACGTCTCTCCATTTAAATGAACTGTTATGGGTAATGTTAACTATTTTATTTACTGCCTCTTGCAATTTTTTCACGGCAGGGTATTATATGTGATACAACTACAATGATGCTGAGATACTTGGAGAACTCCGGACCGACCGCAACTATCTGCGGTGGGGAACTACCTCGCTACTACCCTTTTCGGGGACTAACGCGTTCACTACCTACACTCTTAGCTCATATGGGTTCATTGCCGATTTCGGCTCTCCAGGTCAATTCCGTTGACATGTGATTGCTGATGGCACTGATCGATAGAACTAGCTGAGAGATAGTCGAAACGATGGATCCGTATGGTGGTGGTGAACGTGTTAGTTCCCAGAAAAGGCAATAGCGCGTTCGTTCTCCACCGCAGACACCTGCGGTCCGGAGTTTTGCAAATATCCTAGCACCATTGTGGTAATATGTGTAATGTTTTGTCTCAATTCATAGGATGCGTATCCTTGTCATACGAATGATTTGATGTGTGATGAATGATAAATTTTGGACCAAACCTTATAAAAACCTTGGTTTTTTGCAAGAAGCATTACGTCCAAAACATGTAAAAAATCATGTTCTGTGGAAAAAACAATGTTGAGTCATAAATTGGTCAGTAAACATTTCGCGAGACGAAGGCGGGAAATCATACAACACAGTTCTTACGTGATTTCTTACGATTTCATATCAGTGTTTCTTCTTGCGCTGTTTTTTTGGGTCTAGACTTGTTTCTCATCTATTCCGGCAATCTGAAATGTTGTGGCTTCGGATTGTTGAAATACTGCAACTGACCAGCACAATCGTTAGGCCAACGAACTCTGGCCAAAAAATAAAGAAGCCCGACTCCATAATCAGAGGGACAAACTGTCTGTGAAGATTCTTTCTACTTCTTTTTTAGCAAACACGAGGTGTTTTTTTATTTTCTTATTTGCGTACAAGCTGACGTTTCGGCGGATTTCGCCTTCCTCAGAGCCTGGAAAGGTCAAGTTGACTGCAATCTACACGGCCAAACCCTCCATAAGCAAACAGAGAAAGTGCTGAACCAAAATTTCAGTCACATTGAACACAGAGCCTTTGCACACTCACCGTTTTCTATGAGTCTTCCACTAAATATGAGATGGGCACATTGCGATCCCATGTGAATCCTGTGCTGTTGGTCTCCACGTGACATATTTAGTGCAAGACTCATAGGAAGCGGTGAGTGTGCAAAGACTCTGTGTTCAATATGATTGAAATTTTGGTTCAGCATTTTCTCTGTTTGATTAAGGAGGTGTTTGGCCGTGTAGATTGCAGTCAACTTGAGCTTTCCAGGCTCTGAGGAAGGCGAAATCCGCCGAAACGTCAGCTTGTAAAGAAATAAAATAACACCTCATGTTTGCTAAACAAAAGTAGAAAGAATTATTCAGTCAACGCCGAGGTTAATAGAAAAGACGTGGGAGTCTGTGAAGATATTTTGATGTGAATAACACTAAAGACACTTTCTTAATTTTTAAGATCATCAGTTTCGTGTTTGCAATTGTACGAATAATTGGGTAAGAAAACGTGCATTGAAATTATTACATCACTTAACATCGATATTCTTCCAATTTTTCACATTAGCCATTGAACTAAGAAATATTCTCGTAGTTTTATGTTGTAGAAAAGATAGAAATGTGAATTATATATAGCTTTCGTTCCCTTATATACCACCAAACTTTATTGTGGCCAATGTCTCGGCGCCTACGCCTTCTTCAAAGCCGCATTGAATAGAGTCATAGACCGCAGCCGTACTTCCTCACAGTATGGGTGGTCGTCGTCGTATCGAATCGAATCCAACGAATGTGAGCCCCGATCGAATGAAGAACTTCAATTGGCGGGCCTTTTTATAAAGGACCATTGTTGATTGACTGATGGTCGGTTAATAATGGTTTGTTCTTCTCCAAACATTCCACTCTTCCGCGATCGGAACTAGATTAGCTAGTACATTGAGCAGTAATCATGAAAAATCATTGTATTCTTAGGGTTATTCGGCTTACACGTGGTTGTTATAAATTTCTTCTTCGGCTAACCTTTCGGCGCTTTCGCCAAGTAGTGAGTAAATCTACAGCATCGTCAAAGGTGGCTACTTCATTAAAGTGGCGCTCCACTTTAGATAATTTAACTCTTTGTGTTCCACGCTTCGAATAAAGTAGAGACGTCGAAAAAGTTAGCCGAGTGAAGATTTTTATGACAAGTTCGTATAAGCTAAACAATCGAAAAATATACTGGCTTGGAATGTTGGTGGATCTTAGTAAGTCCTTAAATAGGCCAGCTGTGTACTAGATATCTGTACGATGCTAGGAATACATTCCAGTGCTTGGCGCACTACAAAAGGAATGATCAACACCGGCATTTTGTACTTCATGCTTTTTTTCCAAGAAATCTATGACGAATGAAAATCAGTATTCCTTGTCAGTTCTTCGACTTGATGTATCATCCTCATTCAGTTCTCTGTGTTTGAATAACAACATATCTTGTGCTATATAGACGGACTTTATAGCCATCATCGAGATCCATATGTCCAATAATATTGTCTTTAAGAGGTCGTATAGTTACGGAACGGTTTCATCAGCATAAAAGTGGACGACATAAACTACTACGAGAGACCATAAATGTCAACCATACTGCTCATTTCCTCGGTTCTTATCGGTAAATATTCACTTCAGCAGCTCAATTAAATGAGAAGTTTAAAAAAGCAGTGCATAAAGAAACAAGAAGGATTGCTTCTGAAATAATCTAGATGGTCTTCTTAAACTTAATAGAACCTAAAATTGTCCTTACTTTGCCATCTGCTTATATCCTGGAAGGAATGTCAATGAAGTAATTTTTAAGTTGTCAGACCTAGTATTTATTAAGACCATAAAGAATGATTGAAAACAATGAAACTCTTCCCACTATAACTCCAAGCGTATCCTTCTCAGTATCTTTCAGGAAGTGGGCATGGTGCGCTTCGTAGATCGCAATGTCCAGATGCTGCGAAGCATGGTACTGGACCGCCGCCCAATTGTGTTAAACCATCTGATCCTAATCATTTACCATCATCACCGTTAGAAAAGTGGTTCATAAAGGCAATGTTCGAAGTGAGACCAGTTTTTCTTTTTGAATTCAGTACATATACCGAACAATCTTTACAACGTTTGTCCTAAACACTTGCTACAGCTACATCGTCAATTCTATTTTTGCCGAGTATCACATACGTTCTAGTTCGACCCGTCACAGCTTATCTAAGCTCCCATCCCGCTATTTTCGATTCACAACGGTCATCGACGGCCTACGAATACCCACGGACACCCCTTTCAGGATTTGAAACTGCAGTATCTCGACTAGTCTCAGGATTGGCATTCTGTTAACTTCGGCGTTGACCAGCAATTCACTGATTGCTTGGTTGATAGTACAGTACATCGGCCCACGGTAAGGGTAATGGTGAGTTCGAAACCCATCTGAAATTGCAAGTTTTGCTCATATCTCACCCTTTTCTCTTCATGGTTGTATTTCACACTATATCCTGCCATGGCAAAGGAACAGGCAGAAAGTAAACCTCAAAACAATAATACACTGTTTTTTTAATGCTCATACGACATGAGTTTATTAAAACCCTTTTTATTCATAATAGCTGACCTGACCTTGATTTCGCGTTCTCCAGAGTCAGGGAAGTTTAAACTCACTTGCAATCTACTCAGTCAAACAGTAAGCAGTTTCTTTTATTAAATATCTACCATTCTGCTTCTTGCAAGCCTTCCAGTTATTTGATGGAGAGCGGCAGCAACAAAAGCCAACAACGCAAGAACTGAAAGCTGTTATGGATACTCGGCAGAAATTGCTGTGGCTCTGATGAAGGCGAAGTCCCCGAAACGTTGCCAAATAAAGAGTTTTAACAACCTCATGTAAGCCTGTCAATAAACAAGAATATAGAATTATATGGTTCTTAAAATGTTTACCCAGGAATTGAAACACATCCCTTCCCATTTTAAGAACAAGCAAATATTTTTGGACCATTTACATAATGCGTCTCTCTGCAACGCGTACATGATGGTGGAATCATTCGACGTTTCCTCTTTCTACACAAGAGTGTGGAGTGAATCCACTGTATATGCCATCCTTGAACTACTTATACAACATAAGAAGGATAAGGGATAAAGCTCTCGGCGTTGATCAATCTCTGAAGGGTGGACTATGCATTCGACTTCATTAAGCATCGTTTGGAGGTGGCTGAATGCATATCTGGCCTTTACAATGACTCGCGGTGGCTTACCGATGTGATGAGCCAGTGCTGTTATCATCCGAGACAAGTCTGGTACCAATTTTTCGACGCCCGGAGGGATGGAAAGCTTGATGAGCCATGGGCGCGAGAATTGATTCCATATGTGTTGCAGGGGCCACTCCGACCACTGCGCCACACGCGCCCATTATACGACATAAAGGAGAAATAAAAAATATGGGCGAGTTATCGCCCATGTTTTACTCTGTGCAGCTGCTATCCACCAACTAACTTATGTACTTACAACAAATAAACGGCTCTGAAGAAGGCGAAACCGCCGAAACGTCACCTGTTGTATCCTAATAAATCTATAATAACAACCTCGTGTCTGGTTATTGAAGAAAAAACATCGAATTACCAATCAATGCCAAGGTTAACAGAAAGTCTGTCTTGGGAATTGCTATATGATGCATTGTTTTGTCATCTGATCCACAGGCCAGAAGATACACAACCACTTTGCATTGCTGAACGAACAGTCAGAGTACATAGAATTCATCAGAGAGAAATCAAAAGAAAATGGTTTCCACTTTTAAACGGCCAAATAAAGCTGTCCGAAAACGCCTACTTCACGGAATGGTCACGAAAGCAAGACTACAAAAAACACCATGGTTTATCATCTCTCCTCTCATCATTCAAAGCCCTTTGTTCATTTAAGACCACAATGACATTCGTAGAGAACTCAGAGACATCAAACGTCAGCCGCAGCTATACGCAAATTCCGAAAACCATCTTGAATGACGATCACCGACGCAAGTAAATAAATTCGAAATAAACAAGTAAATCAGTAAGATATGGTTCTAACCATTGCGACATAGTACAATGTTTTTCCATAGTTGTGGCATTTTCTTTGAATTCGTTCTTACAGGATCTGTTCCCCTTCGCTAACATTGGTTGGGGACCGCATCCGTGTTCACCCTACTCATATGAGGCGTTCGTGATTGCAGCCAGATATTTTCCAAAATTCGGGACGAGTAGTCCGAATACAGTAAGTTGAAGTTTCGTTGTTCATCTTTGAGTCAAGATAGATGAATAATATGATCACTTGCCATGAAGAAGCGCTTATGTAGATCTTCAATGAGACGGAAAATACTCGAAGAGATCTAGCGGCGTTTTTTGCACATGCCATACAAGAAACAGGAGAGAATAATGCAGCATTATATAGGTTAGTTTAAAATTAAAGCAAAGAATGGTTTGTTGTTCCAAGCCCCTCTGTGATCTCGAGGATTTAACGAATGTTGGACAGGGTTTTTAAGATTTGTCATTGTTTGACCACAGAATTTATGCCACAGCGCTTCATTTGATAAGTAGCCCAAATAACGAACGTTCTATACGCTTTCACAAATTGGCTTGCTGGAGCCAATGGATAATCAGAACTTATCTAATTGACGGGAAGTTCGACTGTTAGAGGCTGGCACTTTGGGAATGGGCGGAAGTTGTTTGTACTCTCGAATCATTGAAAACTCTCCGATTCGAGCATGTTCCACGTATACAAAAAAATACTAAAATGTGTAATCTGTTCAAGTGACTTACGAATAGTTGGATTTACTGGCGTTGACATTACCCCCCTTTAAGAATACGGATTGAACCGCTTTTTTATTCCCTTTATGAACACTACATTGATCCTCTCATTTTAGTTCGTTTTTTTAAAATCAATTAACAGTGTTGGGTCTACCGTCTTCAGAACCTGAACAGCAGATGACGTGAATTTTTCCGATATTCTAACCCGATAATCGATTTTTTTGTTAGCGGTAATCGATCAGAGAAGGAAGCAACTGATTGCTTCTATCGTGGTGGTCTCTACAATTGGTTTGAAGGTGGTCCATCATCTTCGTTCATCGATCCGAGCTTACAAGGTTTCAGTCCAAGTGATGGTGATAAGTGCAGCGAAGCCGGTCGGTAAGTTTCACTGCTGAAGGTTCCCAACTTTTAATCCCAAAAATGTTTCTACAACCTCTATTAAATGTAATACTACAATATTGTTTTAAAGAAATGAACGATAAAGCATTTGAAGTTTGTCAATCCCCTAGGGAGTTACCATGCATCTAATTCCATTCGTAGCATCAGAGGTGTGCGAGTTGGCTAGTGGATTAGGAAGTTGGTCGGATTTGTCTTTTGTCCGCCAACTGTATTTGGAATGCTCGACTTTATATGATTTCGCCACGTGGGACTTTTTTTTCCGTAACTGTCTTGAACAACCTCGAGTTTGGGTTATAACAGTTTATAGCAACGACAACGATACAATAATAATATGTGATATTTGACGATAGGTAAGGTGGGTGGATACGAGCGAGGCTGAAATGAAAACAAGTGATACACCTGAAGGATGGTAGGCGCACACTAGAGTTGGAGCACTGAAGAACTGAAGGACTGGATGAAGACCGGACGAACGCTGCGAACACTTGAAGATGAATGCCGGTGGGCTACATGTATTACTTCTGTAGTGGGTGGAGCTTTGCCAGAGGGAACTATAGACAGCGCCTAGAGAGAGGTTCTAAAGTTATTTTTTTCTACTAGCACAATCTGATAGGGCTACATGTGAAAGGGCGCAGGTGCTTGTTCGAAAACTTCTCTGGGACGGCAGATGTTGGAAAGGACATTCCGCTGACTGTTGCTTATTCCCTTTCCAGCAACATGCGAGACAACTACATGAAATGGTCGTTGAGAGACAATTTGCAGAATATGCGAGAATAACGATTACAAGTAAAACAGTTATTGTAGAAGGGATAAGGTAACATAGAAATATGAACTATTTAAGGAACAGTTACTATAAGAGGCAGTTAATGCATAATTTGCTCATAAGCCTACTTATGTCCCTAATTGTGTCCTCTAATGCGACAAGTACTTGTGCCTACCAGTGCATCAAGTCAGCATTATTCGTCCTCCTAGGCTGAACAGGTATGACACTAAACTAATTTGTCGACTACGGAAAAATGGGGAGAGGGGTGTGGGGTGTATCCAAGAACCAAGGGTGCATTACAGGACACCTCAGAGCACTACGCTGCACTTGTACCCATTAATATTAACAATATAGAATAGTTATTTCCTAGAGTATTATAAAAGTCTTCAAAGTCATCATTTTCCATCATTTCAACTTAAATCACGTAGGTTCAAGGCCGTGTAGTTTTATGCTCCTTAGTTCTCTTTTTTTCATAAAATTGCATTGCTACAGTAAGTTTTGTTGTGTTCCGTTACACAACGCTCTTTTTCGCTCATTGTTAAAACGTTGGTTGATTGAATAGCATAATACTTCGTATTTTTTTCACTATTTTTCAGTTTTTTTTTGCCTTAGTGAAACAACAAACTAGAAAAATACAGCAGAGTTTGATTAATTAATCTTAAGATTTAATCTATCACATATCACATTTGAAATACGATTTATGAAAAACAAATTGTATTTCCGTAGTTGTGATCTTTTTCAGGTATTGCTCTGAATCCGCGGAAGTCGACTACTTTTATCCTTGCTCTAAAAATCGGACAGGCAATTTCTTTAGAGGATGCTACTTTGGCAGAGGCGCTATACAGGTACTGCGAGCAACTGCATTTATTAATTTAAAAACTTAAGCTGTGATTTTAGAATCAAAAAAATAGTCAAACAGTTGGAAGAACCTCGACGAAATTTGAAAAAAAGGGGCTCAGAATTCAGGTTTTCGCATTTGTGGACGATAGGAATCATATACGACTCTCCGTGGCTAAAAGTAGTCTAGCATTTTCAGCCTTTTAAACACTCATTCGAGCTGGTACATCTTGTAATAGTACCCAGGATTGACTTTCTACTAACCTCGGCATTGAATTATGAATTCGTCGTTTTCTCTCTCAACAATTTGACGACTCTGAGCGGCTGTTCTTCTTCGGTGGAAGACAGGTGAAAAAAGCGGCTCTGAAGATGGCGATTCTACCGAAACGTCAGCTACGATTGTGCTCTGTGTGTGTGTGTGTGTGTGTGTGTGTGTGTGTGTGTATGTGTGTGTATGTATGTATGTATGTATGTATGTGTGTGCATGTGTGTATGTATGTGTGTGTGTTTGTGTGTGTGTGTGTGTGTGTGTGTGTGTGTGTGTGTGTGTGTGTGTGTGTGTGTGTGTGTGTGTGTGTGTGTGTGTGTGTGTGTGTGTGTGTTATTGTATGGAGGTAAACGTATGCTGTTTAACAACCTCGCGATTGCTCAGAGAGAAAACGACGAACTCATTTGAGCATTAACGTCGTCTCTTTTAGGCATCTGTCCCAGTTCGTGGCGGATTTTATTACACGAAATAAAACTTAGACTTTACAAACTACAGCCAACATAATACAAGTTTTTTTTTACTCTTCTGAGAGAACAGAAAATCCGGATTTAGCGGAGCTGATAACGTTGCTTGTTATTCTTTTTTTAATGTGCGCTTTGAAATACTTACGTTAAATCTTTTAAAAAGGACAACTTACTGCGCTAAGTTTGTATTAAATGTTTGTGCTCTCTTTTTATTACCTTACTGAGTTTTAACTTTAGACAATTCGAAATAAAATTAGCACTTTGGAAAAAATTGCATATAACCATATGACAAAGTCTCTCACTATAACCGTAGTTATCGAAAGTGCAGAACAATCACGAATATGCAGCCACAATGATGCTGAGATACTTGCAAAACTGCGGGCCACAGGTGTCTCCGGTGGGGAACGAACCCGCTATTATCCTTTCCCACGGTTAACGCGTTCACCATCACACCATGCGGGTCCTTCGTTTCACCTGTCTCTCAGCTAGTTCTATCGACCAGTGTCATCGGCAATCATCCGTCGGCGGGAATGATCTACAGAGCCCAAATCGGCAAGGAATCCAGTTAAGCTGAGGCTGTAGTAGAAATCGCAATGTTAACTCTGCCATCAAAAATTGTAATAGGCAGTAAATAAAAAACTTAACATTGTGATTTCGATTACAGCCTTGGCTTTACTGGGTTCGTTGCCGATTTGGGCTCCGTAGATCACTCCCTTTGACGGGTGATTGCTGATGGCGCTGATCGACAGAACTAGCTGAGAGATAGTCGAAACAATGGACCCGTATGGTGGTGGTGAAGGCGTTAGCCCCCGGAAAGGATAACAGCGCGTCCGTTCGCCATCGCAGACACCTGCGGTCCCGAGTTTTGCAAATATCTTAGCATCACTGTGGTTATATCACACGTAATACCTTGCCATGAAAAAATAGTAATACACAGTAAATAAAAAGTTAAGATCGCGAATGTGTTAAACTATTGCAATGTCAACTAACAGAAGGAAGAAAATATATCAGAAACATTTTTTCGTACAAGTCAAATTTTAATACAAAATCATTGCAATGTATAGATGTGAACACCTGATGATTCTAAGGATTTTCTTCCGAATTGCTGCAATTTAAGACTATGGGCTACCGAAGAATGAAAGTTAAAAAAAACCAGGTGCATTTCTTCCCAACCTAGTAGCTAATGTTTATTCTTCAAACAAACGGACAATCAGTGAACTTGTTTCCTGTAAACTTTATCTTCCAATAAAAGTATCGATATTACCCATTAAGATCTCATACAACTACAACTATGGACAATTTATGGATTTCCTGAAATCGAAAAATATCCATGTGGATCTTCTTAATCAACCAAATTTGGTGAGACTTTCTGTGTCTGTGGGCCTCAGCGGAAATATCATAACCGTTGTCAACTGCCGTTACCGTAATTACAGATTATGACAAAAACTAATCCTCCACTGGCACTCTTAGCATCGTTATGGTTCTATATGACACCTCAACCACCAAAACCAGCTATGCATGACATTGTTATGGGTAAGACTTGCAGTAGAACAAGCACATTTAATTTTTGCCTAAATTTACGTCTATCGTTCACTAAATCGAACATTTGAAAAGGAGAACTTCATAGATATGGAAAATTAGCACCTACACTGATCAGTACAGTACCGACAATTTTCTAGTCACACATGGGCACACAGTTGCATGTTGAATTCAATAATGCTTTTTAGTTGAAGCGTTTCAAAAATTGAAATGAGATTTGCAAATAAAACCAGGGTTTATTACATTACATATTATATGTTTATGTATGTATGTATGTATGTATGTATGTATGTATGTATGTATGTATGTATGTATGTATTTACCTATATATATAAATATATACATATATACATTGTATAAAGAATGAGAGAAAAGAATTATTGTCAATGAATAGACAACAATTAAGTGCTTATCAACTGTATCACTGCTGATTGATCACCGAGTAACTTGACACTTGATTATACGTAAGTTAGTATCCAGTCGTCAATGAAACCGAGTCATCTGTTTCTTGAGCAGCTTCACGGCTTGTAAGTTCGCACGTCAGCAGGTTCCATTCATTTGAGATATTTGAACAACATGACATATTCAGTAGCAGATCGTTCATTTCTATGAATTGTTGGATAGTGAAGTGTGCACAATTAGTCCAGGAAGGATTTGAATATGTTGGCAAGTTAAGAAATGATGCTCATCTCTTCAATTCGCATACACGTACGGCATGTAAAATGTCCTCTCTGTGTGTCTGACTCTCTACACGTTACCTAGAATTTAGGGTTTTTCACATTCACATGTAATATACTAGTACACACCTCCCAACGGTTTATGGCCTCATCGTGGCTGGGAGGTGTTCATGGGTGTCAGGCAGCGATGTGAAGCCGGTAATGCATCCCCCCATTTAAGCCTCTCAAGCTGAGATCGGGTCCCGGCGTTTCCATCAGGAAGTCCAGCTAAAAGTAAACCAATACCAGGATTCGCCATCGTCCTGTTATCAAAGTACCCGCATGGTGGCAAATCTCCCTCTGATCCACAAAGGCGGCGGATGCCTGTGCTGGTGGCGATCTGGAAGAAGGTTTGGCCAGGCTGAGCTCGGCACTCCAGGGAACTACAATGGCTAAACCAGCAAAGCACAACCAGTGAAAACGGGTCATCCAAGTATCCAAGTATGTCCGTATAGTAATATGCATGTGCCAATACCTAGGGGGTGGAACGCATGACTGTTTGTTCAAACCCCTAGCCAGGCGCTCTCCCAAGCTTCCACTTCTCCGAGGTCGGAGAAAATTGGCACCAGACTAGTCTGAGAGGAAAGTAGCACTGACATGACACATCGGTAGACCACTAGAAGTCAATGTATAGGCCAGAAATACAAAAAGCTCTATTCCCTAAGTTTTTTATCAATAATTTCTTAATAATCGTTTCCCTTGCTTCTGCTGCTACTAGCGATCTCTCCATTAATCCCTGTCCAACACCAGAATTGCTCAGCAGGCCACTACTCACTTGGGAAACGCAAAAAAATAACAATGTTGGTTTGAACTCCGTTTTTTGGTGAAAAGATAGCTGTGTTTAGTACAGTGGACTTTAACAAACGATCCGAACGCTCTCACATGTACAAGAATAATGCCAACCCCTTAAATATATCCAGTTGTTATGGTAAGTATGCGGTCTATATTAGTTAGAGCATTCAATTCCTTAAATCTTGTTTGGTGAGGGATTATGCATAAATAATATTAAGATAGGGTGCGTATGGCGCAGTGGTTGGAAGCGCCAACGCGACATACACGTGGAATCGATCCCCCGCGCCCATGGCCCACCAAGCCTTCCATTCCTCCGGGGTCGGCAAGTTGGTACCAGACTTGTCTGGGAGGATAGCAGCACTGGTTCCATATATCGGTAGGCCACTGCGGGTCACTGTAAAGGCCAGATATTCATTCAACCACCTCCAACGATGCTTAATGAAGTCGAATCCACGGCGCATCCTTCACGGATTGAGCAACGCAGAGCTTTATCCTTTATTATATACATATATATGTATATATACAAATATCCTGTATCTTACTTTATCATTAATATTTTAATAATGCAATGTTTAGCTTTTTTCTAATATTAAGATTAAGACCTAAGACCAATTCGTTTGTTTGAAAAACGTCTGTGGCAACGACTAATTATGAACGACTAACGCCATTCGACTGTGAAGTAATAAAAAAATTCCTGCACATATATCTAAAACTGTTTAATAAGGTTGTATTCAACTGCAAACATTTTAGGCACATGGAAGAGCGGTGAGGAAAATGCTGCAGCTGGTTATACTGGGCCCATTTTTGGACCTACAAGTTTGGTAATCAACAACGAGTGCAGCGGAGAAGACAGGAAAGAACCAGGAGGTCAGCATGAGTTTCCCTACGGTTACTATTAGGTGCCTACTTAGAACAGCAAATGTGAATGCAGCTATTAATACGAGAATGACTTAATCACTATGAAAATAAAAACTTTCGTGCTTGATTGATCCCCTGAGGGATGCTCCACACACTCGAGCTCATCAAGCATCGTTGGAGACGATCGACTTCATAATTGGCCTATAGTGTGACTTGCGGTGGCCCATCGATGTATCAAGTCACTGCGACTATTCTTCCATACATCGCTGGTGCCTACTAGCCGAACTAGCAGGGAATGAAGGCTTGGTGAGTCTGGGACGCAGGATAGAAGCAACGACAACGTGTATATTGCAAGGCACCTCTAACCAGCGCACTACATGCGTCTCTATTTTAATGGGAGATGCTTTAATATGGAGGGCCACGACGTCTTTCACAACAGCTTATTCAATTTCCATAATCATCCTCACTTGTAATCCTTGTCAGTCATCGACTAGCTCAATTGGACACCTATAAAGAATCTTTTCGTCCGCATGATTTATTAGAGCTTCTCGATTATAATAAGAGGATAAGAGCTTAAGGGCGGCTCATGAGTATGCGTGCTCCAACTTGACGAGAAGGTTATTTATTGTAGATGACCGCGTACAGTTCCTTTCTTTGGTTTTCCCACTCGCCTGAATACAGACTTATGTCCGAATCGACGTGTAGGAAACTGCATGCACACAGTGACGCTTACTTATGCAGACATGAAGATGAGTACGTATATAAGGAAGGCAAACGATAACCGAGAATAGTCATTCTCTAATTTCATTGACAGCGTAGTGTTAGCACTTGGTCGCTCTAAGTCGGTGATCAGTTAGATATGCATTATCTGAAAATGTCAAGTTACACTACCACTATTGAGCTCATGAGGTACATCAGTGGTTAATTTTCAAACTGACGCAGCGTGATTGTCAGAGGATAACATCATAAGTTCATAACTCAATTCGGAACCGATCGTTATTCTACCTGTTAAGGGCCTGGAGAATCACGACGTATCAAAGCCTTTAAGTGGCTATGTTCCTACTTCGGAGTGCCTGCGGGTGATGAGAGTCTGCTCAGCTGTAAAAGTAAGAATTATTTTCTAATCCCAAGTAGCATGGTTTCTGGAACGCGCTGTGAAAATATATCATTTGGTTTTATGACACATCTTCACTTTAAAGGTTACATCTGCATAATGTTAGGCTTTATTCGGTGGTTTTATGAACCGACGCTTATCATATGCTTATTGATTGAATTTTTAGATATGCCAGTTAAATTCGAATCATTGCGTTACAACTACAGTTATCAACCAGACTGGAGCACAATTTGGAAAGAACAGCCGTGTGATTGTGTACCTGCTCCATATGGAGGTGATATAGTTGAACTTGAAAGACTACTTTGGTCACCTCTAAATTGTTGGCTGTAATTCTAATGCTCATGAAGTTAATCGAACGAGCACTATTAAAATCTCCATTAATCTTACTGAGCGCCGAAACTACTCGACAAAACTAGCTCGCTTGAATGGCACGAAAAGCATCACGCACTTTAATACTAGGGCTTTCATATTCCTTATTTAACCAAAAAATATAGCCATGGCTAGCTCACTGAGTCTCCGTCACAGTACAGGTTTACTACAAAATGAGTGTAAAATGGATAGTTTCCACACTACTCAATCCATGCCGGGTGTCCCATGCACTCGGTACTATCCTCACAGACAGGTCTGGTAGCAATTTTCCGACCTCGGAGGGATGAAAGGTCAAGTGAGCTTTGGTGGTAAGTTTGAACCAAAAGCCACGTTACTAATAGAGAGCGGCTCTAACCACTGCGCCACACGCGCCTTGGTATAGGAAGTATTGGTAGAAAGTTCAGAGTTCAATGGACCGGCAACCACTCAGGAATGGGAGGAACCATTTAGCCAAGTTGTTCGTTCATGCGATTGAGAAATGGCGATTTTGAGACCATGATGTAAAAAAATATAATCAATGACGTGACCGATGAGGTAAAGATAGTACAGAAAACAATAGCATGCACTAGCAACCGTAAAATGTTACAAATAAAAAATAAAAATATGTTATACAATTATACAATAGTGTTATTGTGCTATGATAGCGAAATAATGGTAATTCACAATGCTGGGCATGGAGTATGGTCGCGTGTGAGTAGAATAGGTAATTGTTATGCACCCAGAAATCAGTGGTATAGGCCGAGCTTATGGGATGGCTAGACTTGGCTAAGGACCATAAGTGGACACACGGAGTGCAACAGTCGAGAAGAAAAGATATATATATATATGTATGTATATGTACGTAAAGGATAAAAAGGGTAAAGCTCTTGGCGTTGATCAATTCCCTGATGCGCCATGCATTCGACATCATCAAGCGCCATTTGGAGGTGATTGAATGCATATCTGGCCTTTACAATGACTCGCGGTGGCCTACCGAGTCAGTGCTGCTATCCTCCCACACAAATCTGGTACCAATTTGCCGACCCCGGATGGATGGAAGGCTTGGTGGGCCATGCGCACACGGATCGATTCCACGTGTGTATCGCAGTGGCGCCTCCAACCACTGCGCCACACGCGTCCTTTTTATATATACATATACATGTATATATAGACATGTAGTATGCATGTGGTTAGAGTGCTAGCTCAAGATGAGGAATTGCAGAACACTAGGGATAGGTGTGTAGCCGAGAAGGGCAACTTATGGCAGCGACTGATTTATGCCAGAATCAGAACAATGGTAGCAACATAATCAGTGCGAAAGCACTAAGAAACAATATAATGCTAAATGAAGACCCACTGATGAGTCAACGCATGCACGGTCTGAATAATTGTTCTTTTAGGTGTCATCATTACTCCATCTCATGCAATTCACTGTTGCTAGAGTTCTGTACCTTTTCCTCACTTTTTTTCGTTTTTCTCTTTTTCACAGAAAGTAACACATGTTTGTGGTTCGGTTTTAGAATCTTAGCTATTAACTTATGTTGTCCATCGTATCCTATCCTAAAAAGTTTATCAGACAAAGAGAAAAAACTGGTAGTGAGAGACGTGCGAAATAAATAATATCGTTTTAGACCAACAAAACCCTTTTCAGGCTTGATACCATACTTTGATCCCGACTACTATCCCGATGAATTTGTGTCAATGAATGGGAACAACAGGCTTAAATGTGTCGCTAGCATTTATGCGAACCCATCTATGTACAATCTTACAAATGCTACTGCAGCTTGCTTGGCTTATTGATTCATATTATAAGTTGTTATGTTCGCTTTATACCGCAAAGATACCTCATAAAAAATAGTTTTCGCAGTTTTTCAATGGATGTACTCTTGTATGTTAACTACATTGAAGTGTCCAGAGAAACATACACTTTATCATAGCGATTGGATCAATACATTTCATTGATCAATTCATTTATTTTGGTCTAATGTTTCAGAGAATACCTTCGAACTGTTATCCCTCAAAATCATATCCTTATATAGAGTGTATGTAAATAATCGACATAGACTTTATGAGTTTCTTTTCTGCTCCTAGCTCTTTGTCTTTCACAATAGCAAACTCTGATATAGACCGTAGACGACGGAGTTCCCGGTGTTGATCAATCACAGTGGATGTTCATGCGTTCGACCATCAAGTATCGTTAGAGGTGAATGAATAGATATTTGGCCTTTAGAACGACTTGTGGTGCCCTTCAGATATATCAAATCGGTGTTGCCATCCTTCCAGACAAGTCTGGTGCCAATGTGAACCACCTGGAGAAATGAAAAGCTAGGTGAGCCCGAGAGGAGAGAACCTTTTGATGACGATTTGAGAAGCCCAGTTTCTTGCATCTCCACAAAAAAGCAGTGGTAAACCACCAACATATCCGTCATATGACAAATGTGATGGAAACTGTACCCACGACCATTCATGAGAAGAAAAACTTCATATATAGCGCTGATCAATGACGGAGACTAAACTAGACTACGAATTATGACGACTCTGCGACTTCTCTACATATTAAATTCATTGAATTCATGTTCATGATCTGTTCGGAAATAGAACAAAGCATAGAAGGACAGAAATTGTTCGATTTCGATCAATAATCTCGGGATGCCTCACACATTTTACTACATTCTCCACATACAGGTGAATGAATGCATATTTGGAGTAAAAGACGCCTTGGGGTGGGCTGCTGATGTATCAAATCAAATCAATATAATCACGATATGATGTGAAATACAACTACAATGATATTGAGATATTTGCAAAACTCCGAACCGCAGGTTTCTGCGCCGAGGATCGAACCTCGTTATTACCCGTTCAGGGGCTAATGTATTTGCCACCATACCATATGCAACAGCTTCAGCTTAACTGAGTTCAATGCCGATTTGTGTTCCCCAGATCAATCTCGTCGACAGATGATTGCCGATAGTGCCTATAAAACACAGGCTGTGAGAAAGGCGAAACGTAGGACAAGCATGGTGTGGTGGTGAACAAGTTAGTCCCCTGCAAAGGGTAACAACGACGTTCGATTTTCACCGCAGACACCTGCACTCCGGTGTTTGGCAAATATCTAAACATCATTGTAGTATCAAATCATTGCTTTATTTTCCGAGAAAAGTCTGGCACCAACCTACAGACCTTTGTCTGCTCGAATGTTCGGTATATCCGCGGCGTTGAATCACACCAGCAACCCATCCTGTGGGTGTTACAGGACACCTTTAACCACTTATTTTACCTGATACGTGAGATTTTTTGTTGCTATCGTTGGTCATTTTCAGTGTTTTTACAATTCTGCGCAATTGATTTGTGATCTTCTGAGTCACCTATGGGTCCAAATCCCTACGTTTCCTAGCCAGTATTCTCAAATTGTTTTTGTATCATCCTTGCTTCTTTCCTAATAAAAAGTACCTATTCGTGGACCTATTAGGATTATTTGAAGTACACTTCCTACCAATTTTCCGCGCTTACTATTGTCAAGCTTTTCGTCATTAAAAGAAATCTGTTTTTGTCAGTCTTCGCTTTTATTTTTACTGGTTCGGAATTCCCGTGGCTTACGCTTCTCTAGAGAAGTCCATTTTGTCGTCTACCGGATTTCGCAATGTTTTCCACCTTATGCTCTATAAATAAATCATACGACATTTTATATTCTACACAACACGAAGAAGCAAAAATAACTATGAGTTTTTGATTCAGGAGTTAATGGCCCTCCTAGTAGGATGAGTAAACCGCTTGATCTTTTAAATGACCAAGCAAATATTACGCGCAAACGAAAGAGTTGGCAGTGGGAGAACTCTGTTCTAATACCGCTCCAATTCTGTTGCGCTATTAACTATCTGCTATTGACTTGTTTGTCGATGATTTGTTTGGGAAGTTCTTTGCTGGTTCTCCTGCAGATTACAATAAAATGGGCTCGTCTCCTTAACCAAGCATTCAGCCACGGTAAGACTGGTGTTAACAATTATCGGCGAAATGACGCCTTCCAGCATCCAGTAAAATCAGACATGAGCTTCAACACCACATAATATGCCATACCTCTACTTATGAAAGGGATCGCTAACAGTATATGGCGAAACTCTGTAGGCGTAACAACTTTTTGTGCACGGTTTAATTAACTTTGTGGGATATATTTGTGTAATATGATGTGGGATTTTCCTCACATAAAGGATCAGAGAGAAAAGTGTAGCAGATAGCGCAATGATGGTGATGCTACTGATTACACGGAAGGTCTGGCTTATACCCACGTGAGTTGAAATGCTGTGGCATCAGATTCTTGAAATACTTCAGTTGATCGGTGCTACCTTTGAGCAAGCAAATTCGAGTCGCCCCCTGAGCTCGAAAACTAGTTGTTAGTGAGTCAGTGAATGTGCTTTGATGAAAATACTACAGAACTATATCAACTTAGTTTCCACATTTATCAATTTTACATTGATCTTTGTACAAATAAATGGCTAAGAAAATTTCCATTGTAATTTTGACATCATTTCACATCGATAGCCCTCCAATATCTCACATTAGTCATTTATACCAAGAGATCGCGTTGTAGTTTTATGCTGCAAAAAAATATGGAAACGTGAACTAGGTGTGGATGTCGGTGCCTTTCCACAGAAACAAGCACGTGTAACGCTGTAGTTAGAGGTGTTCGGTAGTACACACGTGGTCATTAGATCGATCATCCGCCCTGGGCAACTTACTCGGGGTCATGTCTGACTTGACTGCGAGAGTAGTAAACAATGACTTTGTACATCGGTAGACTACGGCAAGTCCTTTTATAGGCCAACTATGCATCTAGTTACATTTTTTGATGCTGTGAATGTATTCCAATGCATAGAGCTTAGCTAACGCATTGATCAACACCAAAATTTTGCTCTTTATACCTTTTTTTTCGCAAAAACCTTTAGCAAGTGAAATCGATTTTCTTCGGCCGTTTATTCTCTATATGTTCGAATAACAGCTTATCTTGAGTTATACGAAATACACGGTACTTGTAACTTGTACTGAGATCTGGATGTTGAGTAATGTTTCCTTTAAGAGGTGCTATAGTCACATAAAGGTTTCGTCAGTATAGAAGCAGACGAGATAAGCCACTAAGAGGAACCATTAAATGTCAACCGGACTGCTCATCCTCGCGGCCCTTATCGGTAATTATTCACTTCATGAACTCATCTAATTAATCGCTTTAGAAAACCAGTGCATAGAAAGACAACGTAAGACCATCTTTTTAAATAACCAAGGTGGTTTCATTACGCTTAGTTGGACTTAAAATTGTTGCTTTGCCATCTGTTAATTTTTTCATGACGGAATTGTTTATAAAGGAAATTTTCATTGACAAGGTGTGATAGTTATTAAGGTCATGAGGATTGATTCAGAGCAATGAAACTCTTCCCAATATGACTCCAAGCATATGTTTCCCAACTTCTTTCAGGAAGTGGACATGGTGTGATACCTCGATCACAGTGCCCAGATGCCGCAAAGTATGGCACTGGACCGCCGTCAAGCTGTGTAATGCCGTCCGATCCTAGTAATCTGCCATCATCATCGTTAGAGCAGTGGTTCACAAAGGAGGTGTTCGAGGTGAGAACATACTTTTCTTTAATGTGGCAAAAAGATGAGACGGTTGTTCAAAACTTGCTCTAAATATTTGTTACACCATTATTTTTTTTTCTTTCATGCAACACATGTGCACAGGTTCGACTATTCACCGAATAGAAAAGACCACAAACCCAGCACCCGTAATGAATCGTCAAATTGGCAGCATAATCGCCTTGCAAAAGGTTTATTCGATTTGCAAGGGCCCTGGACAACCTGTGACGAAAAGCAAAGAATCTTTCTACGAGGATTTCAGAGATAACTATTTCCATGAGCATTCAACGACATTCGTAGAGAAGGTAAAGCCATCACATGTCAAGTGGACCCACGTGCAAATCCGATGAACATCTTGAATGAGTGATGCAAGTAAATAAATACAAAGTAAACAAGTAAATCAATAAGATATGACTCCAACTATGGCGACAAAGTGCGGTGTTTTTCCACAACTGTGGCATTTTTCTTTGGATTCGTTCTTACAGGATCTGTTCCCCCTTCGCTAACATTGGTTGGGGGACCGCATCCGTGTTCACCCTACTCATATGAGGCGTTCGTGATTGCAGCCAGATATTTTCCAAAATTCGGGACGAGTAGTCCGAATACAGTAAGTTGAAGTTTCGTTGATCATCTTTGAGTCAAGATAGATGAATAATATGATCACTTGCCATGAAGAAGCGCTTATGTAGATCTTCAATGAGACGGAAAATACTCGAAGAGATCTAGCGGCGTTTTTTGCACATGCCATACAAGAAACAGGAGAGAATAATGCAGCATTATATAGGTTAGTTTAAAATTAAAACAAAGAATGGTTTTTCGTTTTAGGGTCTATGCAATTTCGAGGAGCTAACGGATTTTCGGTCTGGAGATTTATTGATTCTAGACCACGAATTTTTCATAGTATTGATTTGATAGCTAGCTAAAGCAACGAACATTCTGTACCCTCCCACAAATGGACTTACTAAGGCATTATTATTATATCAGTGCCTTATCTTTTTTGCTAGGGATTCGACTGTTAAAATCTCAGTAGTCTAGGAATGGCCGAAGTTCTTTGTACTATTGAATCATTGATAACTGTCCGACATTCGAGAATATTATAACTGTGTAAAAATTCTGAAATGAGTAGTATACCTCAGTGTGATATGATTTAATGAATTTATGCACATCGACATACTCCACCTCTGTAGGATGACAGGTTATCACTTTTCTCAATTTTCTTGATGAATATTACGTTGATCTTTCCCTTTCAGTTCAATGTTCTTTTGTCCATTATCCACCAACATTTCGCCTACCGTCTTAACTACCAGAACCCGAACAGATGATCTGAATTTTCCAGCGTTCCAAAAAACGGACAGCTGATCGATTTTTTATCAGGGATAATCGATCGGAAAAGGAAGCGACTGATTGCTTCTATCGCGGTGGTCTCTACAATTGGTTTGAAGGTGGTCCAGTATCTTCGTTGCTCGAACCTGACTCACCTGGGTTCAGTCCAAGCGACGGCGATAAGTGTATTGAACATGGGCGGTGAGACTTACTCTCGAGCTTTTCACTGTAAAAGTCCAAAAAATTTATTATTAGGTCTGTTAGTGTGGAGGAAAGTCTGCTCTTTTTATATCTGTTATAGGTTTCTCGAGATTTATCATTTTAGCATTTTTATAGGGTTTAACTTTAGTATTAATCAACGTGATATTCGTGTCCTTTCTTTGTACGAGTGAAGGATGAACATAATGCCGCGGCAGGAGCTCGGAATATCATCAACTTTGGGGTGAAGGTAGTGTTGATGAATCAACAGTGCGAACACGGATCCGGAAATTCCATTCTAGTGATTTCGACCTCGAAGATAAGAAGGCCCGCGAACGTCGCAATGAACTTGACGACGACTGATTGAAGGCGCTGGTAGAAGCAAAAACATGAACAGCCGTTCCAGAGCTTGCAGAGCAGCTTGGCGTAAGCGCAGGAACAATTTCCACTCTTGACTTGAATGGCATAGGAAGAAAAAAACTCGACAAGTGGGTGCCGCACGAATTAAACGATCATCAAAAAGATCGCCGTTCTGAAGTGTCATCTGCTCTTATTCTGCGCAACAAAACGGCCCTTTTCTTGATCGGATTGTGACGTGCTACGAGAAATGGATTCTGTACGGCAGCCGGCGACGTTCAGCTCAATGGTTGGATTGCGATCAGGCTCTACAGCACTTCTCAAAGCCGTAATTGCACCTATAAAAGGTTATGGTGACTGTTTGATGGTCCGCAGCGGGGTTGATTCATCACAGTTTTTTGAATCCGAACGAGATGATTACGGCAGAGAACTATTGCCAACAAATCGACGAAAGGCACCATAGGCTTCTACAACAACGACAGGCATTAGTCAAGAGAAAGAGACCAATCGTACTCCACGACAACGCCCGGCCTCACGTTGCGGAACCAGCTCTGCAGAAGTTGAACGAGTTGGGCTACGAAACTCTGCCTCATCCGCCATATGCACCAGACCATTCGCCTACCGATTATCATTTTTCAAGCACCTTGACAACTTCTTAGGCGAGAAATGCTTCACCAACCACGATGACGCAAAAAATGCCTTCAACGAATCCATCGCTTCCAGAACTCCAGAATTTTAGGCAACTGGAATTAATAAACTTCATTCTTGTTTCTAACTGTCCTTACTTTGAGTAAGAAAAATTAGTGTGAAAAGAGTTATGGTTGTTTAAAGTTTACATTTAAAATGGAACATTTCATGTGCTACAACCTAATAGCAATGGAGAACAAAGCTTTTCCAACATGTCATGAAAAACTTGGGAAGTCATTGTTTCCTTCATGTATTTCCTAAGCCACAAACTTTTATCTTCTTTTGTTCTGTTTTTCTTATAACTGAATTACCATCATAACTTTTTTTACATTCCTTTTGCTTTCTTGTTGAGGTGATGGAGATTTTCTTTTGGGAATTTCTTAATGCACTAACAACCTCGTGTCTATTCATGAAGAAAACAATAAAGTGGAAATTATGTTATCAACTCAAACATATTTTTTCTACGATTTATATTTACCATAGCTTATTATCATTGTTACCATTCATATCAGGTACTGCATAGAATCACCGGAAATCGATTTCTTTTATCTTTGCTCAAAAAATCGAACAGGCAACTTCTTTGCGGGATGCTACTTTGGAAGAGGGGCTATACAGGTAAAGTCGAGCAATTCTTCTCACTAATTTAAACACTTTTCCTTTTCATTTTCATATTCTGTCTACTAAAGCCGCCGATGTGAAAAAGATAAATGAGCTGAGAAAATTTAAACAAAGCTCAGAGGAGGAGATCAAAAAATCGATTTTACACAATGTGGACGACTTGAATGATATTTGATTCATACATGGTTGAAAATAGTTTAGTATTTCATTACTATAACGCATTCAATGGAAGTTTAAATATGTAAATCTCTTGTCATAGTGAACTCTATCAATTGAAATACAAACTGTAAGAATTTGTAAATCTTTATCAACAACATTTTACTGTATTTTCATAAAGTTCCAGTTTTTAGCGAAGCCCAAAAGTCATTTGTTTTCTGTTGTTTTTCTTTGAGGCCTTCATTTCCGTGAGAGCTAAAGAATTTGCTCGAGTTGACTACGTTTAAGAGGAAGTAATAGCCTACACCCGAATATCTCTTTAATGCGGAAGTTGCAGTAATTGCATTAAAAACTTAAAGGAAGTGGTTTCTTATTGTGTTAAGTCTGCATAATTTTTCACCTTCGTTTCTCATTAGGTTGTCGAGTTTCAACTTTAAGCATCTGTGAAATAATACTACTAATTTCAAAAATTGCATACGAACACAGATCGTAGTCTCCTACCATAAGCTAGCCAAGTTGTCGATTCCGTATACTGTAGTTATAGAAAACTTATCGCAGTACTGAAAGTTCTGGACTGTTGAAATATAGCTAGACAGAGAAACGTATCTGAGTACTTTTTTGCAAACTTTAGAGTGAGATCATCTTAATGTATAGATGAAGAATTGATAGTTGTTGTACTACATCTTTTTGCTCCTATTCAGTTTAAATACATTTACTGAATGAAAGATAAAACTGAAGAAGTGCCTTAATTTTCAAGCTGTTTCTTCAAGAGAAATCGCACTCTTTTCCTTTATAAAACTACGATATCAATTAAAGTCCATTCCTTAGACGGCTGAATAATTTGCGAAGTGTTCCCTGTCAACGTTTTATTTTTCCAGTGGAACTACGAACAGTCACAACTATGCTGAGATATTTGCAAAACTACGGGCCGTATGTGTCTGGGGTGGGGAAAAAACTTGCTATTACTCTTTCCGGGGGTTAACGCCTTCACCACCACACCATGCGGGTTCATTGTTTCGCCTGTCTCTCAGCTAGTTCTATCGATCAGTGCCACCTTCGGCTCGGAGTTTTGCAAAAACTCAGCATTGATATGGTTGTATTTCGCGTAATACCCTACCGTGAAAAGGGCGCGTGTGGCGCAGTGATTGGAGGCGCCACTGTGGCACACACGTGGAATTGATCCCGGCGCCCATGGCCCATCGAGCTCTCCATCCCTCCTGGGTCGGTAGATTGGTACCAGACTTGTCTGGGAGTTTATCAGCACTGGCTCGATACATCGGTAGGCCACAATGAGTCATTGTACAGGCCAGATATGCATTCAGTCACCTCCAACGATACTTAATGAAGTCGAGTGCATGGCGCATCCCTCAGGGATCGATCAACGTCGAGAGCTTTATCCTTTCCTTTTTACCTTGCCGTGAAAATTGTAGGGGCAGAAAATAAAAAGTCAACTGTCAACAATATTCCTTAAGATCTCATACAACTACAACTATGGACAATTTATGGATTTTCTGAAATCGAAAAATATTCACGTGGATCTTCTCAACGAACCAAATTTGGTTATGACAAAAAATAACCCTCCATTGGCACTCTTAGCATCGTTATGGTTCTATATGACACCTCAACCACCAAAACCAGCTATGCATGACATTGTTATGGGTAAGACTTGCAATAGAACAAGCACATTTAATTTCTGCCTAAATTTACGTCTATCGTTCACTAAATCGAACATTTGAAAAGGAGAACTTCATAGATATGGAAAATTAGCACCTACACTGATCAGTACAGTACCGACAATTTTCTAGTCACACATGGGCACACAGTTGCATGTTGAATTCAATAATGCTTTTAGTTGAAGCGTTTCAGAAATTGAAATGAGATTTGCAAATAAAACCAGGGTTTATTACATTACATATTATATGTTTATGTATGTATGTATGTATGTATGTATGTATGTATGCATGCATATATGTATGTATGTATGTATGTATGTATGTATGTATGTATGTATGTATGTATGTATGTATGTATGTATGTATGTATGTATGCATGCATATATGTATGTATGTATGTATGGTATGTATGGTATGTATGGTATGTATGGTATGGTATGTATGGTATGTATGGTATGTATGGTATGTATGGTATGTATGGTATGTATGGTATGTATGGTATGTATGGTATGTATGGTATGTATGGTATGTATGGTATGTATGGTATGTATGTATGTATGGTATGTATGTATGGTATGTATGTATGGTATGTATGTAATGTATGTAATGTATGTAATGTATGTAATGTATGTAATGTATGTAATGTATGTAATGTATGTAATGTATGTAGTGTATGTAATGTATGTAATGTATGTAATGTATGTAATGTATGTATATATTTACCTATATATATAAATATATACATATATACATTGTATAAAGAATGAGAGAAAAGAATTATTGTCAATGAATAGACAACAATTAAGTGCTTATCAACTGTATCACTGCTGATTGATCACCGAGTAACTTGACACTTGATTATACGTAAGTTAGCATCCAGTCGTCAATAAAAACCGAGTCATCTGTTTCTTGAGCAGCTTCACGGCTTGTAAGTTCGCACGTCAGCAGGTTCCATTCATTTGAGATATTTGAACAACATGACATATTCAGTAGCAGATCGTTCATTTCCATGAATTCTTGGATAGCGAAGTGTGCACAATTAGTCCAGGAAGGATTTGAATATGTTGGCAAGTTAAGAAATGACGCTCATCTCTACAATTCACATACACATACGGCATGTAAACTGTCCCCTCTGTGTGTCTTACTCTCTACACGTTACCTAGAATTTAGGGTATTCCACATTTACATGTAATATACTAGTACACACACATCCCAACGGTTTACCCCCTCATCGTGGCTGGGGAGGTGTTCATGGGTGTCAGGCAGCAATGTGAAGCCGGTTATTCATCGCCCAGTTAGGCCTTTCAAGCTGAGGTGGAGTCCGGCGTTTCCATCAGGAAGTCCAGCTAAAAGTAGACCAATACCAGGATTCGCCATCGTGTATATGTATATATGTATATATATATATATATATATGTACATATATACGCATATATATTATATATACCTCAAATTATATATGTATATATATACATATATTATTTGAGGTACATATATATATTGGCAGAGAGAAATAGTGTTAATAAATATTTATTAATAAGTCCTAATCACTTGTACCACTGCTGTCATTCATTGGGCGACTTGATAATTGATTATACATAAGTTAATATAAAATCATAAAGAAGCTAAAAAAGCTAGTTAACTGTTTTCTGAGCGACTTGACGGCTACTGTCTTTGCCACCAATCCCCATAACATCGTCTGCTTTGTATGGTAGACACCATTCATTCGAGGTGCATGAACAACATGACATATTCAGTAATAGATCCCCTATTTTCACCTTTTTATTTAGTTTTTTGGTTAGCCAAAGATAATGGATGCACTAGAAAGACTTGAGCAGAATGGCGGGTATGGAAAGGATGCTTATCTCTTCAATTTACATTACTTTGACAAAAAGTAGAAAGTCCCTTTTGTATGTCTAGCGTTGAAATAGTTATTCGTTACCTGAGAATGCACTACATAGCCTTGAGTCGAACTGGTTTACGTGAGAGGATAACGATTAAACGATTGATAAACGAATGGGTCTATATTTATGCACGTGCACTCTGAATAACAATATTACTCAAGTGAGTTATTTGACAAAGTTATATTGAACTGGAGACATTTCGGGCACATGGAATAGCGGTGATGAAAATGCTGCTGCTGGTTACACTGGACCTATTTTCGGACCTACAAGTTTGATAATCAACAATGAGTGTAGCGGAGAAGACAAAGAAGAACCAGGAGGTAATGATGAGTTTTCTACAATTAGTGTCATATGTTTACTTAGAGCAGTAAATGTGGATAACCCACTAGTAAATGGATATTAATGGGAGATATCTTCTTATAGAGAACAAGACAATCTCTACAATAGCTTATTTGAGTTCCACACCAACTATCACTACAATTCTCCTTAATCATCCACTAATCCAACCAGACGGTAGTAAATTACCCTTTCGTCCTTGTCGCTTTTTTCAGCTTCGCGCTCTTCCGTAGAAGTTTAGGGCCTTTCTATCACACTTTCTCATACAAGCAAGAACACGATTATGTATATATGGTAAGTAAACCATAACTAGTATTAACCATTCCCTCATTTACCACATGATTTCATTGCTGACATAGGGCATGCACATGGTTGTTCTGGGTCGGTGGTTAGTCACATGTCCATCATCTGGGAATCTGTCACGTAACATTACCACTATTCGGCCTATGTCGTAGATCGGTGGTTTTCAATATTTTAATTTTCAGAGTGAAGGAGCTTGACTCTTAGAGGATAAAGATCATCGAAAGATCGTAATTCAATTAAAAACTGATCGATATCCGAACTGTTAAGGTGGTGGGGAATCACGTCGTATCAAAGCCTTTAAGTGGCTCTGTTCATACTTCGGAGTGCCTGCCGGTGATGATAGGCTGCTCAGCTGTAAAAGTGAGAATCCTTTTCTAATCCCAGTGAAAATGAATTCGCAACGCGGTATCAGAATCGCTCACTTGATTTTTTGACACATCGCCAGAATGAAAGCTACATCTGTGTTATGTCTAGCTCTTATTCGGAAATCTTCGTAACTAATGTTCACCATGAACTTGCTAATTGAAGAATTTTAGATATGCCAGTTAGGTTCCAATCACTGCGTTACAACTACAGTTACCATCCTGACTGGAGCACAACGTGGAAAGAACAACCGTGTGATTGTGTACCTGCTCCATATGGAGGTGATGTAGTTGAGGTTGAAGAAGGACCTTTTTGATCATTTGTAAACTGTAAGGAACTGCTACTGTGATACCCTTGATCATTAAATTAGTCGAATAGGCAACAATGAATCTTAGCGCGACACCTAGAACACTGTTCCATAAGCGATGAACAAGGAACAGCTTGAAATAGAGCAACAACATTTCCTTGATATTGTTTTCAGTTCCTTCATTGTGTATAAATGAGCCAATATGCGAGAGCTCTACAACTCTCCCTAAATTTTTCTTTAATTTTTTTCATTTTTTTTTGTTAAAATTAGCGTTTATTCCTATTTCATCTTTTCCTTTTCTTCACTAAGAACTTTTGGAACAAACTACCAAAAAGAGAGCAGTGGTAATAGAATACCTCATTTTCAGCTTTAGAACACGTCTTTTTCAGGTTTGATACCATACTTTGATCCCGACCACTATCCAGAAGAGTTTGTGTTGATGAATAAGGACAACAAGCTTAAATGTATTGCCAGCATCTATGCGAATCCGTCTATTTATGGTCTTACAAATGCTACTGCAACTTGCTTGGCTTTCTGATTGATAGTACCAATTGATCTCCACTTTATGTCGCAAAGATATCCAGTACTAGTACTTTTGTAGTCATAAAAGAGTATACTTTTGTGTGCTCACATTATTGAGGTGTCTATAAAAGCATGTATTTTACATAATGTAGAAACTGACATCATATGCAAATTAGAATGTGACAACATCGAAGTAAAAGTCTATGTCCAGCAACCAAACCATCGTCGATTTACCTATATGTCGTTTCCATTGGATTGAATAAACGACGGCGTGTGGAACCCACGGCTCCTGTTTGAACCAGGAAAAAAATGATGTGTATGGAAACTAATTTACTTTTTAATGGTACAGTCAACATCATTAAAACGACTATCTCCGGGTTCTGTAGCCTTGTGTATTTCTGGTTAGTATGAATATGATGGATCACTTAATAGCGGAGGTGAACAAGAGGAACGGAACATCTTGGAGAGCTAACAAGGCGTAAAGGATGTAGCGAAATAAGGATAAAGAGCGCGAAGTTGGGTTCCCTGTTGTGCCCGACTTCGAGGTTCCTCCTTACATGCTTTGGAAACCTTAACTCTACTAAGATATAACAGAATAAGCGTTATGAAAACCGCAATAAAAGGCATTATAGCTGAGGACATCCAGAGAACTCGTGCCAGATCTATAAGGAAACCAGAACCTCAGAAATAGACCTGGATATTTCGTAAAATCGCAGTAGGCCTTAGACTATTGAGCCAGTCTATGACTTAACATTCTTTTAAAAAAAATTCGAAAAATAGTAATTGAGTTTCTATACTGCTTAGACAATATTGTAGTGACGGTCAATGAACCAGATTTCTAGCTGTTAGGCCAATGCACCAGAATCGTAGTGAATTGGTTTCGTGGAGTACACTAGTTTGAGTCAGTTGTCAGATCCGAATGATTACTAACCATACTCATACTAATTACTAATACTATACAGTATACTAAACCAAAAAACCAGCACCGAGTTCATCGAGTGTCTCATCCTTTTGCGGTAGTGAAATTGGTACTATACTTGCATGGGAAGATCCCAGTCCCATAATTCCACGTGAGAAGCCTTTAACGCGGCTACCTAAGGTTTCCAGGGAGATCCGACTTGACTAACTTTCAACAACATTCATAAAGAAAATGAAAATCCTCTAGCAACAACAGAAGCAACAACCAAAAAATTCGAAGAGTTTGATACAGGATGGATGCGATGAAATGAATCGAATGCAAGAAGTGCTGACATACGCACAGAAAATCTGAAGACGAGTCATGGAGGGAAAAAAAACAACAACTTGCAATTCCAACCTACGATCAGGATCGAGGGAGGTTATTCAGAGATCATTCATATATGTACACGAAAGCAGTTACATTGTTTACGTAAACCTTAGTACAAACGTTTCTGGCACGTTCAGCAGCGTATTTTTCATGTGCTGCTCTACACTATTTCTTGAAACCCTGGCGGCCTAGCTCTTCAACAAAATAGGATCTATGCTGTCAAAGCACTGCCGTACCCAGTGCAGTGCAAGCAGAAGTCCAGCTTGAAATCGTTCAGCTAGGCTCTCTCCACATGTTCGTTATAAATTCCTTCGTTCACCAGGCACGTCTGAGCAACCAGTTGGAAGAAGAGCCGAATGTAACTACAGTAAAGCTAAAAAAGATCTGTTTAAACCAAGGAAAGAAAGACAGAAATCCAAACACCACTCGCTAGTCCTACTAACAAATGGACATCAAATCGCCGTCTGGAGTTGTGTCCACGAAAAGCCTTCTTTGGATGCAGCTTCCACTGCGGTTTTGATTTTGACTACCTCTGGTAGATCGTGAACTGCGGTGAGCACAATAATTTCCTTTTCCATATTCTACTCACTGCCGACTATTCGGTTTCCAGTCGATGACTTGTTTGATAAGTTCATTCCTATTTCTCCTACAGACACCTATACGATGGGTTCATCTGCTCGACAAGCCTTCGGCTAATGTACAAATGCCTTCTTTCAACTCTAACAAATCATACATGGACCTCCATTCAAAATAACTTTCCAAATTTCCAGTTACAGAGAGATTGCTACCATTATACACCAAAATTCTGTAGGTGTAACCACCTCTAGTGCAGAGCTTAAACACTCCACTTTCTACTTTTCCCTCTTATATGGGACTGATGGCGATGAGCGGAGAACGATACCACCTCTAAATGACACGGTGAACACGTCAACACATGCGTACATTCCAGGTGTGTGAATCGTCCAAAAGTTCCTGTTAATAATGTCAATTAGTGGCATAATCTTTTGCAACCTGTCTTCTCGGTCACAAGGCAAATAGGAGTTTCCAACAAGCATCCACATTTCCCTCACGTCATAGCAGGTGTTGAAATAGGAGGACTCATTTGTAGTATGCGAAGTAGAATAATTCCTTAGATGTGGTACCTTGAAACGGCTCATAAAAAATCAGAGCTCAATTTTCCGTCACTTCTATATTCGTCACTTCCTTCTTCTGGAAACATTTCTGTTCGGATATTTCCAGCTCAACGACACGCTCCTCATCTTTAGGTTTCTCATAATCACTCTCGGTGAGAAGTCGGTGGTCGAAGTTGAAATCGTCATCGGTTGACATAGATGTATAGTGAGAAAGAATGTGAATAAAGAAAGTAAAACACCGACGGAAAAAGTATGCAGCAATGGTAAACTCAGAAGAAAGAAAACAGCTATACCTTCCAGTAAGCATATCTCAATTTGTAGTGAACTTTGTTACTTGAGATAAAAAAATTTCAAGTTCTTAGGAGATTCGTCTAAAATATATTTTTCATTACAACAATAGAAGATGGGACTGTTTTTAAAGGTTTGAATTCCACATAAAATCAAAATGAAAGGTTAATTTTTGAGTTTTTACCTCCTTTTAAAGTAGTAGAGGAAACCCTCTCCTATAACTTTACCACGTTTTGAACTTCGTAAGAGCTTTAGTTGGCGAAAATTTCGGAAGTTGTTAGAAATCTGCATTCAGTCCTATAAGGAGCATAAAAAAAAGATGAAGGGTAAAGCTCTCGGCGCTGATCAATCCGTGAAGAATGCGCCATGCATACTTCATTAAGCATCGTTTGGAGGTCACTGGATGCGTACCCAGCGTTTACAATGATTCGTGGTGGCCTACCGATGTGTGGAGCCAGTGCTGCTATCCTCCCAGACAGGTCTGGTACCAATTTGCCAACCCCGAAGGGATAGAAGGCTTGGTGGGCCATGGGCGCGGGGACCTATTCTACGTGTGTGTTAAAGGGGCGCCTCCGACCAGTGCGCCACACACACCCTTTTGACTGGCATATATTTATATATTTGGCAGACGAACTAAAAACAAGAAGCACAAATCGCTCGGTGTTCACTAATCTCTGAGCGATGGGCCATCCATTTGGTTTCGTTCATCATCGCTAGAGGTAAATGAATGCTTAGTTGACCTATCAAAAAGATGCGGTGGTCTACGGAGAAGTGAAGTCCGTACTGCTATCTGTAAAGGCAAGTGTGGTATTTTTTCTGATCCCGGAGGGATAGGAGGCTTAGTGAACCCGACGTACCTCAGCGAAGCAAGGACCACATGTGTATTGTGAGACACCTTTAACCACTGCGCTGCACGAGCTTTTCTTAAGACAACAATTTATTCAGGAATAGGAATGATTTCTGGATCTCATCCGTGCGGAGAGATGTTTGAAATACAACGCAAGGGCAAAGTTGGTGCATAACAGCGAATCGAGATCTCCTAATTAGTTTACAACAAGCAAATACACCGATATAATCTAGCAAGCCATGCGTAGCAACGAAAACAAGGCGCACATGAATTCAACTGCACAAAATAAAGCTGAATGAGGCTTGACCGCTTCGTGTCGTCAGAATAACGCCGACGTTGCTGCGCTGCTAAAGTTCACGACAGCTGACGTTTCGGCGGATTTTGCCTTCAGCATCGCTTAGGAGGCTCAAACTGACATGATAAATCTACTCAGCCAAACACTTTCATAACGCCAGCAGACGAATCTTAATAGATAATTTTCTCATTAAAATTTGATTTTTTTTAACCTGAAAAATTGACTTCGATGAGCATTTAACTGAGTAGATTGCAGGTCAATTTGACCTTTCAACGCTCTGAAGAAGGCGTAGTGAGTTGCTAAATGCTGTAATGACGACCTAGTGTTTCCTCATCAGGAAAAACAATGGGTTATTGATCAATGTAGAGTTTAAAAGAAAGTCGGTTCTGGGATTTGGTGCAGAAGTTATCGGCTCAATTACTGCTCAAATTTATTGCATGACACCATGACATAGCGCACAGCTTGAGCTGTCCCAGATATGTACTGGAGTGATTAGAAACGTATTTCCTCAATCGTACTGAAATAGATAGGTGTTATATAGCTGCATAGTTGGGTCATCGAATATGGATATCGATTAATTTCCACGAAATGAGGAGTGAAGCATAGGAGGCACTGAGAGCAAACTAGGTGAACTATAGGAAAAAATGTGGCATATCATAGCAATATCATACCTCTAAATCAATCAATCAAAGCTCTTTATATAACTGCATGATGTGCTCAATCCCATAAGTTCTTTAGCCGGCGAAAATTTGTCGTTTTCTCGGAAAAAGAAAGAAAAAAACAGGCATTTGCCGTGTTTAAATCGCGGACGAGTTCACTGTTTCTTAAGCTTCTAACGCTGAAAGCGTGTGTTCAAGAAAGAGTCACGACCCGATACGAAGGACATGGGGAAAGTAAGATCCCGTTTAAACTGCCCTTTACTTGCTACGAAATAAGTATAGCTATAAAACGATATTTAAGTAGGGCCGGTCTAGAGAATTCGGTAGTAGTAATTGCTCTACCACAGAACACTACACATCGTGAACTGGTCTGTAAGGGTTCGTAGGACTATCTACGTACCCCCACAAAACTTTGTGGCTTTTCGTGTGTCTCACAGAAGATAAGGCGATTGCATGAGTTCGAGTGCGATGTACCTGGTCTGTGAAGCGTGCGATGACCGATATATTGGCGGAACATGTGCCACTTGTGTCCGTATAAAATAACGCCTTGTTAGGAAACTTGAAATTTAAGAGAACACTTCACTAGGTACTGCAGAGGTTGGGGAGGCGTAACATAGAAGATTTTGGAGTAGCGGTCATCTTAGTTGGGCAGGAATCCGGAACACTAGCTCGTAAGTCTTGAAGCATCCTGAATAAATTCACAAAACCCAAAGAATCGCAAGCAGTATTGGCCTGTGATCAATCGTGATCTAGCCTCATAGCGCAGATCAATTTTTTGAATTAATATAAATACAACTTCAAATATCTCAGCTTCACTGCGGTAGTTTTTCGCATGATATCAAGCCCTGAAGAAATATAGCTAGTAAATAAAAAGTTAAGTACTGGTATAAATACATTACCCACCAATGTCCCCCCTATGCGGCTGATCTTCCTCAACAAGTGCGAGACATGAAAAGGAGTGTTTGAAAGGAGTGTTGCACACCACGTGACTGAAATCTAGGTTTTGAGTTTTTTTCTGTTGTGAGTATCAAAGTGCTTGGCGCAATACATTGGATATCAGTGGGGGCTTTTTTCAGATTTTGAAGAATCCAACACATGGCGAACCTCCCAACGGTTTACCGCCTCAAAGTGGCTGGGAGGTGTTCCTGGGTGTCAGGCTGCGATGTACAGCGTGGAGATTCATCCCGCTGGCAAGGTTTTCCAAGTTGAGACCTGGGGGCAGACTTTGGTCTGGCTGACCTCAGGACTCCAGGTTACCACAATGGCTAAATCAGCAAAACTCCGTAAAAAATGGGAATTATGCTGGGGCTCGCACAGCCAGTGCGGACGGGCCATCCAAGTATCCAAATATGTAACATATGACGAAACGACAACGGCCGTGAAATAAATACTGTATTGACCTCTTCGTGTGTGCTCACTAAGGAAGACGTAACACTGCTGAACATAGTGTGTTATTTTAAGTGCATCGACTGAAGTCTCGAAATTTCTGCAGCACTTTCGCAACATTGTTATAACGCGCCATGCCTTCCTATCGATTGGTTTTTGGTCTCCAGGCCTAATGGAATTTTCGAAAAAAAACCGTTCATTCTCGAAACTATGCCCTTTCTAGGATTCTCGAAACGTTCCTCTTTCGAAACGTCCCCCAATTTCGAAACTACCGCTCGATCGATGCGAAGGAATGTTCTAGACTCGAGCGCCGCGAATGTTTTCAGCCGCACGCATCGCGCCGCTGCCCATTTCTCGCTGTCGGTGCTCTCCAGAGTCCTCCATAAGGTGACAATCGGCAATTTATGTCTGCGTCTCTCCAACTGCGTTATTCATCGCTCAAGAATCGACCGTCTCCTCACTAACCACTGTGTTTCATAACCCGTTGGGTCGATAGTGGGCGTGGCAGGGTATATAAACGCATGCCAGGGTGGTTGATTCATTCGACTGCTTCTGTTCCATTGGTGCGGACGTGTGTCGGCTGGTGATGTGATCCGGTGGGCTGTTTCAATTTTTATACAGTCGAGCTATGATGTATTATTCTAGCTGGTTGTTAACTGGTTTTCGCAAAGTTATTGATCATAATGGGCGATCTTGGAGAAAACGTTGAACTACAATGCTATTCATCGGTTGAAATTAAATGTGATTCTGTGATGGATTTCCGTGGATTTCAATTCAGCGAGTAGCAAGCCTTATGAAGCAGCTTGTGAAGCGTCCAACGTAGGACTGTAAGGTTGGTGTTGCGTAAAGGCTCTGTGATTGGTGATTTTTGGTTTCGAGACAGAACCATCCTGGCGGCGGTTACCAGATATCGGCTTGTTTTATTCGGGTGCTGTGTAGTACTCCCTCACCCCATACGAGGTGGTTTGTGTTGGATGACCAGACGTAGGTGCGTCGCGTTACGGTGTTGCGTCGCGGGTATGCAGTTGGACCTTTGCCAGTTTATGGGCGTATATCGGTACAGCCAATTGGTGCTGAACGGCGCAGCTCACTATGTGGTGGTTGTCCTTGAGCTGTTATCAAACCGGGGTAAACTAACTGAGTAAGCTTGTGAAAATCCTATGGATTCGATTGCCACTAGTTCAACCCGTCTTTTATGAGCGCTTCGGAAGTTTTAGATCTGAGCTTGGAAATTGCGGTATGGTTTGAACCACATGTCGGGATTCTGCATAAGAACTAGTTGTTAACATAGTGTTATGCAACGTTGTTTCGGTCCTTTATCGCATATTGTGTTCATGGTTCAGCTCATGGGGTGGAACGATACCATCATAAAGCTGCCCAAATGAAACAAGCCGAAATCATTTAATACTAGCAGTATAGCGTGTTGTGTTCACGTATCAAAGTAGCCAATGTCCGTTTTCAGGTGTTCATATGACAAGATAGAGTTAACGCTATTTTGGCGCTTACTCTCGTTCACTCACTGTCACTCAGTCACCTCTCTCCATCTAAGTGTGTAGGACGCTGGGCGATTTTGTTCGCCACCCATGTTTTCCGAGATGAGACCCCGAGATGTTCGAGTGATGATTAGTGCTGTCCGCAAACCCATGAAGATGAAGTCGCAAATATATGATATATCGTTTTGAAAAGGTTGAATTCCAGTAATTACAAAAGTTGTCTGGGAATTGATTAGTGAGTGTCTCACGCAGATCTTAGTTTGGACTGTTAATTGTTCGTAGCCGGTAGTTCTGAAGTGAGATGTAAACATGCAGATGCGTAAACGTTTGTGTACTGCCTCTATTTCAAACTGCAGACGCTTTTTGCATGGACGTTTAGGTGTTCAGTGTTTTTTTACCGCTACATGACTGTTCGTCTGCTAGGGTAACACTGCTGAGGGTTTAATTTGTTAGTCATTAACGGCATGGAGCCAATAACGCCGATGAAGTAATAGGAGTAAGAGACGGTGAATGGTATGCATTGCTCATAGCATATACTGTTATGTCACATAGTTTCATTGTTACGATTTTTAAATGCTAGATACAATAAATAGTAACGTTGGTCACTTGTAATGTTACGTATTTCTTTTTTTCCCTTTCAGGACGCCGTGGAACTTTCAGGTTAGGGAAATCGAACCTTTTAACTTCTAAAAGTTTATGTTTGGGACGCAGTGCTGAGAAATTTTAAGAAGTTTTTAAATAGGAAGAAATGGTAGCAGGAATCTTGTTTAATGTTAAAGAAAATGTGACAAGTTGAAATTAAGCATACAATTTTCGTGAACCGTGATGTGGGCCAGTGGGTCTCCATTTTGAGTTTTGGGAGAGGATTACCGTTCACTGACATCTATGTCTGTATACAACTTTTTGTAGTGCATGGGTTTGTTAATTATACGTTAACGATTAGGCTGTACCTTTTAGCAGCAGTTTGTTGACTGTTAGATAACCTGGGAGGAACTGATGAAATAAATGCAGGGTTGATATTTTGTGACTATTAAGAGACTTGTGTGAGGACTAATAGGATTGTAAATTTGTCTAGGTGAGGATAGTCATTTTGCATGGGGATAAATTTGAGAAAGCTTCTAAGTAAGGTGACAGTCAATTTATTGGGGGGCATTCCTGTGTTATGTAGTACACCGGTCGTTTGCGGGAAACACTTGCAGCGTCAGACGAGTGTAGGTGGCTATTAATTGACTTCTAGCAGGTTCCAGATTTTAAATCTCAGCAACCGCAATTCTGAGGATTCCAGGTAGTAGCTAATATGTAAGGTGCGATGGAAACTTATGCACAGAAAAGCGATATTCAGCATTTCAAATCGTTGTGTCCTGTGTAGGTTAACTATTTGTAATTGTGGCAAAATGCAGCGCCATGTGGCTTGTGCTTTTTGACTAAGGGTTAACTCGCTGGGCAGTCTTGAGAGCTTAGCAATGTTTCCAGTTCCAGTCGTATATCAAGAAGGAAACCTCGCAGTCAGTGTTTGGGTAGGAATTGATTGATAGACACTGTTGTGTTCTCCGCTAACTAGAAATCGGTGGTTACATCTGTGCACTTCATACCAATAGACGGAAGGCATGTAATAACCATCTTAGCAAGATGCTGCAACTGAATGACCTCGTAAGCGAGGAAAAGTAGATTATTGGTCGTGTTTTCTTCAGTGGCCCATGTCTTAAGTGTAGTAGGAAACTCGCATTATTGTACTAGGCAACTCAGAGAGTAATGGATCAAATCTGAAGTTTCCCTATCCACGCTGGAAGTCGTTTACTACTCCACTTTTGGTAGTCAAACTGTAATCTCTCATTCGCTCTGTTGAAACCTGCACAAGTATTCTTCGGCCACTTTGGGTCAACGCTGTAGTGTCTGAGATGGTTGTCAGTTGCCACATTGAAAAAAAAGCTATAGATTTTCTGAAGGCGAAATGAAATTCTGATTTTGACGCGATAACCAACGGGTTAAGGTGGAAGGGCTGGTACAAAAAATTTATCAGATGAGATTCATTGGGAAGTTTTTCCAGTATATGGTTCCTTTACAATTATTAAAATTCCACACCTACGAGATGGACAGCTCTTGAAGTCAGGTCTGAATGATTTCGTTCATGGTGACATCCGAAATACACTTGGTTCCGAAATATTTTCTACAAAAAAGTTTCCTGTTTGTGTGCTAGAGAACTCATATGGCATTGATCTGGAAGAGTCTCATTGTACTGATTCCTGGAAGAACTACTGTACTTTTGCTAGCCAGGCCCTGATCTATCCTTCGTTCCCATCAAACGCGCACAAGTATTCGTTTGGCCATTTCAGTTTAAGACTGTAGTGTTTAAGATGATTGTCAGTTGCCACCTTGAAAAAAATGGTACAGATTTTCTAAACGCGAAATGAATCCTCGATTTTGACATGGTAGGCGACGGACGGATTAAGGTGGCAGTGGTGCCACAAGAAATTACCAGATGAGGTTCAGTGGGGAATTTTTTCCAGAATTTAAGTCCTTTGAAATTCCCGCATCTATGAGATTGACGGCTCGTGAAGTCATTAGGCCTAAAGAATTTCATTCATTGTCATATTTGCAATACATTTGCTGAGCTTCCCTTAGTAACTGATGGACTTTCGCGACCTTGGTAGGGGAGTTTTGTATGAAAATTGTTGATTGTTTATCTCTGTGTAGTGGTCCCGAAATATTTCTTCTACAGAAAATTACTGTTTATGTGCTAGACGCCTCATAATTCATGAAATCTGGAAGAGTCCCTTTGTAGTGATTCCTGGAAGAACTACTGTACTTTTGCTAGCCAGGCTGTGATCTATCCTTCGTTCCCATCAAACGCGCACAAGTATTCTTTTGGCCATTTTAGTTTAAGACTGTAGTGTCTAAGATGATTGTTAGTTGCCACCTTGAAAAAGAATGGTATAGATTTTCTAAACGCGAAATGAAACTTCGATTTTGACGTGGTAGGCGACAGACGGATTAAGGTGGTAGGGGGTGGCACAAGAAATTACCAGATGAGGTTCAGTGGGGAATTTTTGCAGAATTTAAGTCCTTTGAAATTCCCGCATCTATGAGATTGACGGCTCGTGAAGTCATTAGGCCTAAAGAATTTCATTCATTGTCATATCTGGAATACATTTGCTGAGGTTCCCTTAGTAACTGATGGACTTTCGTGACCTTGGTAGGGGAGTTTTGTATGAAAATTGTTGATTGTTTATCTCTGTGTAGTGGTCCCGAAATATTTCTTCTATAGAGAATTACTGAACTACTGTACTTTTGCTAGCCAGGCTGTGATCTATCCTTCGTTCCCATCAAACGCGCACAAATATTCTTTTTGGCCATCTTAGTTTAAGACTGTAGTGTCTAAGATGATTGTCAGTTGCCTTCTTGAAAAAAAAGGTATAGATTTTCTAAACGCGAAACGAAACTTCGATTTTGACATGGTAGGCGACGGACGGATTAAGATGGTAGGGGGTGCCACAAGAAATTACCAGATGAGGTTCAGTGGGGAATTTTTTGCAGAATTTAAGTCCTTTGAAATTCCCGCATCTATGAGATTGACGGCTCGTGAAGTCATTAGGCCTAAAGAATTTCATTCATTGTCATATCTGGAATACATTTGCTGAGGTTCCCTTAGTAACTGATGGACTTTCGTGACCTTGGTAGGGGAGTTTTGTATGAAAATTGTTGATTGTTTATCTCTGTGTAGTGGTCCCGAAATATTTCTTCTACAGAAAATTACTGTTTATGTGCTAGACGCCTCATAATTGATGAAATCTGGAAGAGTCTCGTTGTACTGATTCCTGGAAGAACTACTGTACTTTTGCTAGCCAGGCTCTGATGTATCCTTCGTTCCCATCAAACGCGCTAAAGTATTCTTTTGGCCATTTTAGTTTAAGACTGTAGTGTCTAAGATGATTGTTAGTTGCCACCTTGAAAAAAATGGTACAGATTTTCTAAACGCGAAATGAATCCTCGATTTTGACATGGTAGGCGACGGACGGATTAAGGTGGCAGTGGTGCCACAAGAAATTACCAGATGAGGTTCAGTGGGGAATTTTTCCAGAATTTAAGTCCTTTGAAATTCCCGCATCTATGAGATTGACGGCTCATGAAGTCGTTAGGCCTAAAGAATTTCATTCATTGTCATATCTGGAATACATTTGCTGAGCTTCCCTTAGTAACTGATGGGCTTTCGTGACCTTGGTAGGGGAGTGTTGTATGAAAATTGTTGATTGTTTATCTCTGTGTAGTGGTCCCGAAATATTTCTTCTATAGAGAATTACTGAACTACTGTACTTTTGCTAGCCAGGCTGTGATCTATCCTTCGTTCCCATCAAACGCGCACAAATATTCTTTTTGGCCATCTTAGTTTAAGACTGTAGTGTCTAAGATGATTGTCAGTTGCCTTCTTGAAAAAAAAAGGTATAGATTTTCTAAACGCGAAACGAAACTTCGATTTTGACATGGTAGGCGACGGACGGATTAAGATGGTAGGGGTGCCACAAGAAATTACCAGATGAGGTTCAGTGGGGAATTTTTGCAGAATTTAAGTCCTTTGAAATTCCCGCATCTATGAGATTGACGGCTCGTGAAGTCATTAGGCCTAAAGAATTTCATTCATTGTCATATCTGGAATACATTTGCTGAGGTTCCCTTAGTAACTGATGGACTTTCGTGACCTTGGTAGGGGAGTTTTGTATGAAAATTGTTGATTGTTTATCTCTGTGTAGTGGTCCCGAAATATTTCTTCTACAGAGAATTACTGAACTACTGTACTTTTGCTAGCCAGGCTGTGATCTATCCTTCGTTCCCATCAAACGCGCACAAATATTCTTTTGGCCATCTTAGTTTAAGACTGTAGTGTCTAAGATGATTGTCAGTTGCCTTCTTGAAAAAAAAAGGTATAGATTTTCTAAACGCGAAACGAAACTTCGATTTTGACATGGTAGGCGACGGACGGATTAAGATGGTAGGGGTGCCACAAGAAATTACCAGATGAGGTTCAGTGGGGAATTTTTGCAGAATTTAAGTCCTTTGAAATTCCCGCATCTATGAGATTGACGGCTCGTGAAGTCATTAGGCCTAAAGAATTTCATTCATTGTCATATCTGGAATACATTTGCTGAGGTTCCCTTAGTAACTGATGGACTTTCGTGACCTTGGTAGGGGAGTTTTGTATGAAAATTGTTGATTGTTTATCTCTGTGTAGTGGTCCCGAAATATTTCTTCTACAGAAAATTACTGTTTATGTGCTAGACGCCTCATAATTGATGAAATCTGGAAGAGTCTCGTTGTACTGATTCCTGGAAGAACTACTGTACTTTTGCTAGCCAGGCTGTGATCTATCCTTCGTTCCCATCAAACGCGCACAAATATTCTTTTTGGCCATCTTAGTTTAAGACTGTAGTGTCTAAGATGATTGTCAGTTGCCTTCTTGAAAAAAAAAGGTATAGATTTTCTAAACGCGAAACGAAACTTCGATTTTGAGATGGTAGGCGACGGACGGATTAAGGTGGTAGGGGTGGCACAAGAAATTACCAGATGAGGTTCAGTGGGGAATTTTTGCAGAATTTAAGTCCTTTGAAATTCCCGCATCTATGAGATTGACGGCTCGTGAAGTCATTAGGCCTAAAGAATTTCATTCATTGTCATATCTGGAATACATTTGCTGAGCTTCCCTTAGTAACTGATGGACTTTCGTGACCTTGGTAGGGGAGTTTTGTATGAAAATTGTTGATTGTTTATCTCTGTGTAGTGGTCCCGAAATATTTCTTCTACAGAAAATTACTGTTTATGTGCTAGACGCCTCATAATTGATGAAATCTGGAAGAGTCTCGTTGTACTGATTCCTGGAAGAACTACTGTACTTTTGCTAGCCAGGCTGTGATCTATCCTTCGTTCCCATCAAACGCGCACAAATATTCTTTTTGGCCATCTTAGTTTAAGACTGTAGTGTTTAAGATGATTGTCAGTTGCCTTCTTGAAAAAAAAAGGTATAGATTTTCTAAACGCGAAACGAAACTTCGATTTTGACATGGTAGGCGACGGACGGATTAAGGTGGTAGGGGTGGCACAAGAAATTACCAGATGAGGTTCAGTGGGGGAATTTTTGCAGAATTTAAGTCCTTTGAAATTCCCGCATCTATGAGATTGACGGCTCGTGAAGTCATTAGGCCTAAAGAATTTCATTCATTGTCATATCTGGAATACATTTGCTGAGGTTCCCTTAGTAACTGATGGACTTTCGTGACCTTGGTAGGGGAGTTTTGTATGAAAATTGTTGATTGTTTATCTCTGTGTAGTGGTCCCGAAATATTTCTTCTACAGAAAATTACTGTTTATGTGCTAGACGCCTCATAATTGATGAAATCTGGAAGAGTCTCGTTGTACTGATTCCTGGAAGAACTACTGTACTTTTGCTAGTCAGGCTGTGATCCATCCTTCGTTCCCATCAAACGCGCACAAATATTCTTTTGGCCATCTTAGTTTAAGACTGTAGTGTCTAAGATGATTGTCAGTTGCCTTCTTGAAAAAAAAGGTATAGATTTTCTAAACGCGAAATGAAACTTCGATTTTGAGATGGTAGGCGACGGACGGATTAAGGTGGTAGGGGTGGCACAAGAAATTACCAGATGAGGTTCAGTGGGGGAATTTTTGCAGAATTTAAGTCCTTTGAAATTCCCGCATCTATGAGATTGACGGCTCGTGAAGTCATTAGGCCTAAAGAATTTCATTCATTGTCATATCTGGAATACATTTGCTGAGCTTCCCTTAGTAACTGATGGACTTTCGTGACCTTGGTAGGGGAGTTTTGTATGAAAATTGTTGATTGTTTATCTCTGTGTAGTGGTCCCGAAATATTTCTTCTACAGAGAATTACTGAACTACTGTACTTTTGCTAGCCAGGCTGTGATCTATCCTTCGTTCCCATCAAACGCGCACAAATATTCTTTTTGGCCATCTTAGTTTAAGACTGTAGTGTCTAAGATGATTGTCAGTTGCCTTCTTGAAAAAAAAAGGTATAGATTTTCTAAACGCGAAACGAAACTTCGATTTTGACATGGTAGGCGACGGACGGATTAAGATGGTAGGGGGTGCCACAAGAAATTACCAGATGAGGTTCAGTGGGGAATTTTTTGCAGAATTTAAGTCCTTTGAAATTCCCGCATCTATGAGATTGACGGCTCGTGAAGTCATTAGGCCTAAAGAATTTCATTCATTGTCATATCTGGAATACATTTGCTGAGGTTCCCTTAGTAACTGATGGACTTTCGTGACCTTGGTAGGGGAGTTTTGTATGAAAATTGTTGATTGTTTATCTCTGTGTAGTGGTCCCGAAATATTTCTTCTACAGAAAATTACTGTTTATGTGCTAGACGCCTCATAATTGATGAAATCTGGAAGAGTCTCGTTGTACTGATTCCTGGAAGAACTACTGTACTTTTGCTAGTCAGGCTGTGATCCATCCTTCGTTTCCATCAAACGCGCACAAATATTCTTTTGGCCATCTTAGTTTAAGAGTGTAGTGTCTAAGATGATTGTCAGTTGCCTTCTTGAAAAAAAAAGGTATAGATTTTCTAAACGCGAAACGAAACTTCGATTTTGACATGGTAGGCGACGGACGGATTAAGATGGTAGGGGTGGCACAAGAAATTACCAGATGAGGTTCAGTGGGGGAATTTTTGCAGAATTTAAGTCCTTTGAAATTCCCGCATCTATGAGATTGACGGCTCGTGAAGTCATTAGGCCTAAAGAATTTCATTCATTGTCATATCTGGAATACATTTGCTGAGGTTCCCTTAGTAACTGATGGACTTTCGTGACCTTGGTAGGGGAGTTTTGTATGAAAATTGTTGATTGTTTATCTCTGTGTAGTGGTCCCGAAATATTTCTTCTATAGAGAATTACTGAACTACTGTACTTTTGCTAGCCAGGCTGTGATCTATCCTTCGTTCCCATCAAACGCGCACAAATATTCTTTTTGGCCATCTTAGTTTAAGACTGTAGTGTCTAAGATGATTGTCAGTTGCCTTCTTGAAAAAAAAAGGTATAGATTTTCTAAACGCGAAACGAAACTTCGATTTTGACATGGTAGGCGACGGACGGATTAAGATGGTAGGGGTGCCACAAGAAATTACCAGATGAGGTTCAGTGGGGGAATTTTTGCAGAATTTAAGTCCTTTGAAATTCCCGCATCTATGAGATTGACGGCTCGTGAAGTCATTAGGCCTAAAGAATTTCATTCATTGTCATATCTGGAATACATTTGCTGAGGTTCCCTTAGTAACTGATGGACTTTCGTGACCTTGGTAGGGGAGTTTTGTATGAAAATTGTTGATTGTTTATCTCTGTGTAGTGGTCCCGAAATATTTCTTCTATAGAGAATTACTGAACTACTGTACTTTTGCTAGCCAGGCTGTGATCTATCCTTCGTTCCCATCAAACGCGCACAAATATTCTTTTTGGCCATCTTAGTTTAAGACTGTAGTGTCTAAGATGATTGTCAGTTGCCTTCTTGAAAAAAAAAGGTATAGATTTTCTAAACGCGAAACGAAACTTCGATTTTGACATGGTAGGCGACGGACGGATTAAGATGGTAGGGGTGCCACAAGAAATTACCAGATGAGGTTCAGTGGGGGAATTTTTGCAGAATTTAAGTCCTTTGAAATTCCCGCATCTATGAGATTGACGGCTCGTGAAGTCATTAGGCCTAAAGAATTTCATTCATTGTCATATCTGGAATACATTTGCTGAGGTTCCCTTAGTAACTGATGGACTTTCGTGACCTTGGTAGGGGAGTTTTGTATGAAAATTGTTGATTGTTTATCTCTGTGTAGTGGTCCCGAAATATTTCTTCTACAGAAAATTACTGTTTATGTGCTAGACGCCTCATAATTGATGAAATCTGGAAGAGTCTCGTTGTACTGATTCCTGGAAGAACTACTGTACTTTTGCTAGCCAGGCTGTGATCTATCCTTCGTTCCCATCAAACGCGCACAAATATTCTTTTTGGCCATCTTAGTTTAAGACTGTAGTGTTTAAGATGATTGTCAGTTGCCTTCTTGAAAAAAAAAGGTATAGATTTTCTAAACGCGAAACGAAACTTCGATTTTGACATGGTAGGCGACGGACGGATTAAGGTGGTAGGGGTGGCACAAGAAATTACCAGATGAGGTTCAGTGGGGAATTTTTGCAGAATTTAAGTCCTTTGAAATTCCCGCATCTATGAGATTGACGGCTCGTGAAGTCATTAGGCCTAAAGAATTTCATTCATTGTCATATCTGGAATACATTTGCTGAGGTTCCCTTAGTAACTGATGGACTTTCGTGACCTTGGTAGGGGAGTTTTGTATGAAAATTGTTGATTGTTTATCTCTGTGTAGTGGTCCCGAAATATTTCTTCTACAGAAAATTACTGTTTATGTGCTAGACGCCTCATAATTGATGAAATCTGGAAGAGTCTCGTTGTACTGATTCCTGGAAGAACTACTGTACTTTTGCTAGCCAGGCTGTGATCTATCCTTCGTTCCCATCAAACGCGCACAAATATTCTTTTTGGCCATCTTAGTTTAAGACTGTAGTGTCTAAGATGATTGTCAGTTGCCTTCTTGAAAAAAAAAGGTATAGATTTTCTAAACGCGAAACGAAACTTCGATTTTGACATGGTAGGCGACGGACGGATTAAGATGGTAGGGGTGGCACAAGAAATTACCAGATGAGGTTCAGTGGGGAATTTTTGCAGAATTTAAGTCCTTTGAAATTCCCGCATCTATGAGATTGACGGCTCGTGAAGTCATTAGGCCTAAAGAATTTCATTCATTGTCATATCTGGAATACATTTGCTGAGGTTCCCTTAGTAACTGATGGACTTTCGTGACCTTGGTAGGGGAGTTTTGTATGAAAATTGTTGATTGTTTATCTCTGTGTAGTGGTCCCGAAATATTTCTTCTATAGAGAATTACTGAACTACTGTACTTTTGCTAGCCAGGCTGTGATCTATCCTTCGTTCCCATCAAACGCGCACAAATATTCTTTTGGCCATCTTAGTTTAAGACTGTAGTGTCTAAGATGATTGTCAGTTGCCTTCTTGAAAAAAAAAGGTATAGATTTTCTAAACGCGAAACGAAACTTCGATTTTGACATGGTAGGCGACGGACGGATTAAGATGGTAGGGGTGCCACAAGAAATTACCAGATGAGGTTCAGTGGGGAATTTTTTGCAGAATTTAAGTCCTTTGAAATTCCCGCATCTATGAGATTGACGGCTCGTGAAGTCATTAGGCCTAAAGAATTTCATTCATTGTCATATCTGGAATACATTTGCTGAGGTTCCCTTAGTAACTGATGGACTTTCGTGACCTTGGTAGGGGAGTTTTGTATGAAAATTGTTGATTGTTTATCTCTGTGTAGTGGTCCCGAAATATTTCTTCTATAGAGAATTACTGAACTACTGTACTTTTGCTAGCCAGGCTGTGATCTATCCTTCGTTCCCATCAAACGCGCACAAATATTCTTTTTTGGCCATCTTAGTTTAAGACTGTAGTGTTTAAGATGATTGTCAGTTGCCTTCTTGAAAAAAAAAGGTATAGATTTTCTAAACGCGAAACGAAACTTCGATTTTGACATGGTAGGCGACGGACGGATTAAGGTGGTAGGGGTGGCACAAGAAATTACCAGATGAGGTTCAGTGGGGAATTTTTGCAGAATTTAAGTCCTTTGAAATTCCCGCATCTATGAGATTGACGGCTCGTGAAGTCATTAGGCCTAAAGAATTTCATTCATTGTCATATCTGGAATACATTTGCTGAGGTTCCCTTAGTAACTGATGGACTTTCGTGACCTTGGTAGGGGAGTTTTGTATGAAAATTGTTGATTGTTTATCTCTGTGTAGTGGTCCCGAAATATTTCTTCTATAGAGAATTACTGAACTACTGTACTTTTGCTAGCCAGGCTGTGATCTATCCTTCGTTCCCATCAAACGCGCACAAATATTCTTTTTGGCCATCTTAGTTTAAGACTGTAGTGTCTAAGATGATTGTCAGTTGCCTTCTTGAAAAAAAAAGGTATAGATTTTCTAAACGCGAAACGAAACTTCGATTTTGACATGGTAGGCGACGGACGGATTAAGGTGGTAGGGGTGGCACAAGAAATTACCAGATGAGGTTCAGTGGGGGAATTTTTGCAGAATTTAAGTCCTTTGAAATTCCCGCATCTATGAGATTGACGGCTCGTGAAGTCATTAGGCCTAAAGAATTTCATTCATTGTCATATCTGGAATACATTTGCTGAGGTTCCCTTAGTAACTGATGGACTTTCGTGACCTTGGTAGGGGAGTTTTGTATGAAAATTGTTGATTGTTTATCTCTGTGTAGTGGTCCCGAAATATTTCTTCTACAGAAAATTACTGTTTATGTGCTAGACGCCTCATAATTGATGAAATCTGGAAGAGTCTCGTTGTACTGATTCCTGGAAGAACTACTGTACTTTTGCTAGCCAGGCTGTGATCCATCCTTCGTTCCCATCAAACGCGCACAAATATTCTTTTTGGCCATCTTAGTTTAAGACTGTAGTGTCTAAGATGATTGTCAGTTGCCTTCTTGAAAAAAAAAGGTATAGATTTTCTAAACGCGAAACGAAACTTCGATTTTGACATGGTAGGCGACGGACGGATTAAGGTGGTAGGGGTGGCACAAGAAATTACCAGATGAGGTTCAGTGGGGAATTTTTGCAGAATTTAAGTCCTTTGAAATTCCCGCATCTATGAGATTGACGGCTCGTGAAGTCATTAGGCCTAAAGAATTTCATTCATTGTCATATCTGGAATACATTTGCTGAGCTTCCCTTAGTAACTGATGGACTTTCGTGACCTTGGTAGGGGAGTTTTGTATGAAAATTGTTGATTGTTTATCTCTGTGTAGTGGTCCCGAAATATTTCTTCTACAGAGAATTACTGAACTACTGTACTTTTGCTAGCCAGGCTGTGATCTATCCTTCGTTCCCATCAAACGCGCACAAATATTCTTTTGGCCATCTTAGTTTAAGACTGTAGTGTCTAAGATGATTGTCAGTTGCCTTCTTGAAAAAAAAAGGTATAGATTTTCTAAACGCGAAACGAAACTTCGATTTTGACATGGTAGGCGACGGACGGATTAAGATGGTAGGGGTGCCACAAGAAATTACCAGATGAGGTTCAGTGGGGAATTTTTGCAGAATTTAAGTCCCTTTGAAATTCCCGCATCTATGAGATTGACGGCTCGTGAAGTCATTAGGCCTAAAGAATTTCATTCATTGTCATATCTGGAATACATTTGCTGAGGTTCCCTTAGTAACTGATGGACTTTCGTGACCTTGGTAGGGGAGTTTTGTATGAAAATTGTTGATTGTTTATCTCTGTGTAGTGGTCCCGAAATATTTCTTCTATAGAGAATTACTGAACTACTGTACTTTTGCTAGCCAGGCTGTGATCTATCCTTCGTTCCCATCAAACGCGCACAAATATTCTTTTTGGCCATCTTAGTTTAAGACTGTAGTGTCTAAGATGATTGTCAGTTGCCTTCTTGAAAAAAAAGGTATAGATTTTCTAAACGCGAAACCAAACTTCGATTTTGACATGGTAGGCGACGGACGGATTAAGATGGTAGGGGTGCCACAAGAAATTACCAGATGAGGTTCAGTGGGGAATTTTTGCAGAATTTAAGTCCTTTGAAATTCCCGCATCTATGAGATTGACGGCTCGTGAAGTCATTAGGCCTAAAGAATTTCATTCATTGTCATATCTGGAATACATTTGCTGAGGTTCCCTTAGTAACTGATGGACTTTCGTGACCTTGGTAGGGGAGTTTTGTATGAAAATTGTTGATTGTTTATCTCTGTGTAGTGGTCCCTGAAATATTTCTTCTATAGAGAATTACTGAACTACTGTACTTTTGCTAGCCAGGCTGTGATCTATCCTTCGTTCCCATCAAACGCGCACAAATATTCTTTTGGCCGTCTTAGTTTAAGACTGTAGTGTCTAAGATGATTGTCAGTTGCCTTCTTGAAAAAAAAAGGTATAGATTTTCTAAACGCGAAACGAAACTTCGATTTTGACATGGTAGGCGACGGATGGATTAAGATGGTAGGGGTGCCACAAGAAATTACCAGATGAGGTTCAGTGGGGAATTTTTGCAGAATTTAAGTCCTTTGAAATTCCCGCATCTATGAGATTGACGGCTCGTGAAGTCATTAGGCCTAAAGAATTTCATTCATTGTCATATCTGGAATACATTTGCTGAGGTTCCGTTAGTAACTGATGGACTTTCGTGACCTTGGTAGGGGAGTTTTGTATGAAAGTTCTTGATTGTTTATCTCTGTGTAGTGGTCCCGAAATATTTCTTCTATAGAGAATTACTGAACTACTGTACTTTTGCTAGCCAGGCTGTGATCTATCCTTCGTTCCCATCAAACGCGCACAAATATTCTTTTGGCCATCTTAGTTTAAGACTGTAGTGTCTAAGATGATTGTCAGTTGCCTTCTTGAAAAAAAAGGTATAGATTTTCTAAACGCGAAACGAAACTTCGATTTTGACATGGTAGGCGACGGACGGATTAAGATGGTAGGGGTGCCACAAGAAATTACCAGATGAGGTTCAGTGGGGAATTTTTGCAGAATTTAAGTCCTTTGAAATTCCCGCATCTATGAGATTGACGGCTCGTGAAGTCATTAGGCCTAAAGAATTTCATTCATTGTCATATCTGGAATACATTTGCTGAGGTTCCGTTAGTAACTGATGGACTTTCGTGACCTTGGTAGGGGAGTTTTTGTATGAAAATTGTTGATTGTTTATCTCTGTGTAGTGGTCCCGAAATATTTCTTCTATAGAGAATTACTGAACTACTGTACTTTTGCTAGCCAGGCTGTGATCTATCCTTCGTTCCCATCAAACGCGCACAAATATTCTTTTGGCCATCTTAGTTTAAGACTGTAGTGTCTAAGATGATTGTCAGTTGCCTTCTTGAAAAAAAAGGTATAGATTTTCTAAACGCGAAACGAAACTTCGATTTTTGACATGGTAGGCGACGGACGGATTAAGATGGTAGGGGTGCCACAAGAAATTACCAGATGAGGTTCAGTGGGGAATTTTTGCAGAATTTAAGTCCTTTGAAATTCCCGCATCTATGAGATTGACGGCTCGTGAAGTCATTAGGCCTAAAGAATTTCATTCATTGTCATATCTGGAATACATTTGCTGAGGTTCCGTTAGTAACTGATGGACTTTCGTGACCTTGGTAGGGGAGTTTTGTATGAAAATTGTTGATTGTTTATCTCTGTGTAGTGGTCCCGAAATATTTCTTCTATAGAGAATTACTGAACTACTGTACTTTTGCTAGCCAGGCTGTGATCTATCCTTCGTTCCCATCAAACGCGCACAAATATTCTTTTGGCCATCTTAGTTTAAGACTGTAGTGTCTAAGATGATTGTCAGTTGCCTTCTTGAAAAAAAAGGTATAGATTTTCTAAACGCGAAACGAAACTTCGATTTTGACATGGTAGGCGACGGACGGATTAAGGTGGTAGGGGTGCCACAAGAAATTACCAGATGAGGTTCAGTGGGGAATTTTTGCAGAATTTAAGTCCTTTGAAATTCCCGCATCTATGAGATTGACGGCTCGTGAAGTCATTAGGCCTAAAGAATTTCATTCATTGTCATATCTGGAATACATTTGCTGAGGTTCCCTTAGTAACTGATGGACTTTCGTGACCTTGGTAGGGGAGTTTTGTATGAAAATTGTTGATTGTTTATCTCTGTGTAGTGGTCCCGAAATATTTCTTCTATAGAGAATTACTGAACTACTGTACTTTTGCTAGCCAGGCTGTGATCTATCCTTCGTTCCCATCAAACGCGCACAAATATTCTTTTGGCCATCTTAGTTTAAGACTGTAGTGTCTAAGATGATTGTCAGTTGCCTTCTTGAAAAAAAAAGGTATAGATTTTCTAAACGCGAAATGAAACTTCGATTTTGACATGGTAGGCGACGGATGGATTAAGATGGTAGGGGTGCCACAAGAAATTACCAGATGAGGTTCAGTGGGGAATTTTTGCAGAATTTAAGTCCTTTGAAATTCCCGCATCTATGAGATTGACGGCTCGTGAAGTCATTAGGCCTAAAGAATTTCATTCATTGTCATATCTGGAATACATTTGCTGAGGTTCCGTTAGTAACTGATGGACTTTCGTGACCTTGGTAGGGGAGTTTTGTATGAAAATTGTTGATTGTTTATCTCTGTGTAGTGGTCCCGAAATATTTCTTCTATAGAGAATTACTGAACTACTGTACTTTTGCTAGCCAGGCTGTGATCTATCCTTCGTTCCCATCAAACGCGCACAAATATTCTTTTGGCCATCTTAGTTTAAGACTGTAGTGTCTAAGATGATTGTCAGTTGCCTTCTTGAAAAAAAAGGTATAGATTTTCTAAACGCGAAACGAAACTTCGATTTTGACATGGTAGGCGACGGACGGATTAAGATGGTAGGGGTGCCACAAGAAATTACCAGATGAGGTTCAGTGGGGAATTTTTGCAGAATTTAAGTCCTTTGAAATTCCCGCATCTATGAGATTGACGGCTCGTGAAGTCATTAGGCCTAAAGAATTTCATTCATTGTCATATCTGGAATACATTTGCTGAGGTTCCGTTAGTAACTGATGGACTTTCGTGACCTTGGTAGGGGAGTTTTGTATGAAAATTGTTGATTGTTTATCTCTGTGTAGTGGTCCCGAAATATTTCTTCTATAGAGAATTACTGAACTACTGTACTTTTGCTAGCCAGGCTGTGATCTATCCTTCGTTCCCATCAAACGCGCACAAATATTCTTTTGGCCATCTTAGTTTAAGACTGTAGTGTCTAAGATGATTGTCAGTTGCCTTCTTGAAAAAAAAAGGTATAGATTTTCTAAACGCGAAACGAAACTTCGATTTTGACATGGTAGGCGACGGACGGATTAAGATGGTAGGGGTGCCACAAGAAATTACCAGATGAGGTTCAGTGGGGAATTTTTGCAGAATTTAAGTCCTTTGAAATTCCCGCATCTATGAGATTGACGGCTCGTGAAGTCATTAGGCCTAAAGAATTTCATTCATTGTCATATCTGGAATACATTTGCTGAGGTTCCGTTAGTAACTGATGGACTTTCGTGACCTTGGTAGGGGAGTTTTGTATGAAAATTGTTGATTGTTTATCTCTGTGTAGTGGTCCCGAAATATTTCTTCTATAGAGAATTACTGAACTACTGTACTTTTGCTAGCCAGGCTGTGATCTATCCTTCGTTCCCATCAAACGCGCACAAATATTCTTTTGGCCATCTTAGTTTAAGACTGTAGTGTCTAAGATGATTGTCAGTTGCCTTCTTGAAAAAAAAAGGTATAGATTTTCTAAACGCGAAACGAAACTTCGATTTTGACATGGTAGGCGACGGACGGATTAAGATGGTAGGGGTGCCACAAGAAATTACCAGATGAGGTTCAGTGGGGAATTTTTGCAGAATTTAAGTCCTTTGAAATTCCCGCATCTATGAGATTGACGGCTCGTGAAGTCATTAGGCCTAAAGAATTTCATTCATTGTCATATCTGGAATACATTTGCTGAGGTTCCGTTAGTAACTGATGGACTTTCGTGACCTTGGTAGGGGAGTTTTGTATGAAAATTGTTGATTGTTTATCTCTGTGTAGTGGTCCCGAAATATTTCTTCTATAGAGAATTACTGAACTACTGTACTTTTGCTAGCCAGGCTGTGATCTATCCTTCGTTCCCATCAAACGCGCACAAATATTCTTTTTGGCCATCTTAGTTTAAGACTGTAGTGTCTAAGATGATTGTCAGTTGCCTTCTTGAAAAAAAAGGTATAGATTTTCTAAACGCGAAACGAAACTTCGATTTTGACATGGTAGGCGACGGACGGATTAAGATGGTAGGGGTGCCACAAGAAATTACCAGATGAGGTTCAGTGGGGAATTTTTGCAGAATTTAAGTCCTTTGAAATTCCCGCATCTATGAGATTGACGGCTCGTGAAGTCATTAGGCCTAAAGAATTTCATTCATTGTCATATCTGGAATACATTTGCTGAGGTTCCGTTAGTAACTGATGGACTTTCGTGACCTTGGTAGGGGAGTTTTGTATGAAAATTGTTGATTGTTTATCTCTGTGTAGTGGTCCCGAAATATTTCTTCTATAGAGAATTACTGAACTACTGTACTTTTGCTAGCCAGGCTGTGATCTATCCTTCGTTCCCATCAAACGCGCACAAATATTCTTTTGGCCATCTTAGTTTAAGACTGTAGTGTCTAAGATGATTGTCAGTTGCCTTCTTGAAAAAAAAAGGTATAGATTTTCTAAACGCGAAACGAAACTTCGATTTTGACATGGTAGGCGACGGACGGATTAAGATGGTAGGGGTGCCACAAGAAATTACCAGATGAGGTTCAGTGGGGAATTTTTGCAGAATTTAAGTCCTTTGAAATTCCCGCATCTATGAGATTGACGGCTCGTGAAGTCATTAGGCCTAAAGAATTTCATTCATTGTCATATCTGGAATACATTTGCTGAGGTTCCGTTAGTAACTGATGGACTTTCGTGACCTTGGTAGGGGAGTTTTGTATGAAAATTGTTGATTGTTTATCTCTGTGTAGTGGTCCCGAAATATTTCTTCTATAGAGAATTACTGAACTACTGTACTTTTGCTAGCCAGGCTGTGATCTATCCTTCGTTCCCATCAAACGCGCACAAATATTCTTTTTGGCCATCTTAGTTTAAGACTGTAGTGTCTAAGATGATTGTCAGTTGCCTTCTTGAAAAAAAAAGGTATAGATTTTCTAAACGCGAAACGAAACTTCGATTTTGACATGGTAGGCGACGGACGGATTAAGATGGTAGGGGTGCCACAAGAAATTACCAGATGAGGTTCAGTGGGGAATTTTTTGCAGAATTTAAGTCCTTTGAAATTCCCGCATCTATGAGATTGACGGCTCGTGAAGTCATTAGGCCTAAAGAATTTCATTCATTGTCATATCTGGAATACATTTGCTGAGGTTCCGTTAGTAACTGATGGACTTTCGTGACCTTGGTAGGGGAGTTTTGTATGAAAATTGTTGATTGTTTATCTCTGTGTAGTGGTCCCGAAATATTTCTTCTATAGAGAATTACTGAACTACTGTACTTTTGCTAGCCAGGCTGTGATCTATCCTTCGTTCCCATCAAACGCGCACAAATATTCTTTTGGCCATCTTAGTTTAAGACTGTAGTGTCTAAGATGATTGTCAGTTGCCTTCTTGAAAAAAAAAGGTATAGATTTTCTAAACGCGAAACGAAACTTCGATTTTGACATGGTAGGCGACGGACGGATTAAGATGGTAGGGGTGCCACAAGAAATTACCAGATGAGGTTCAGTGGGGAATTTTTGCAGAATTTAAGTCCTTTGAAATTCCCGCATCTATGAGATTGACGGCTCGTGAAGTCATTAGGCCTAAAGAATTTCATTCATTGTCATATCTGGAATACATTTGCTGAGGTTCCCGTTAGTAACTGATGGACTTTCGTGACCTTGGTAGGGGAGTTTTGTATGAAAATTGTTGATTGTTTATCTCTGTGTAGTGGTCCCGAAATATTTCTTCTATAGAGAATTACTGAACTACTGTACTTTTGCTAGCCAGGCTGTGATCTATCCTTCGTTCCCATCAAACGCGCACAAATATTCTTTTGGCCATCTTAGTTTAAGACTGTAGTGTCTAAGATGATTGTCAGTTGCCTTCTTGAAAAAAAAAGGTATAGATTTTCTAAACGCGAAACCAAACTTCGATTTTGACATGGTAGGCGACGGACGGATTAAGATGGTAGGGGTGCCACAAGAAATTACCAGATGAGGTTCAGTGGGGAATTTTTGCAGAATTTAAGTCCTTTGAAATTCCCGCATCTATGAGATTGACGGCTCGTGAAGTCATTAGGCCTAAAGAATTTCATTCATTGTCATATCTGGAATACATTTGCTGAGGTTCCCTTAGTAACTGATGGACTTTCGTGACCTTGGTAGGGGAGTTTTGTATGAAAATTGTTGATTGTTTATCTCTGTGTAGTGGTCCCGAAATATTTCTTCTATAGAGAATTACTGAACTACTGTACTTTTGCTAGCCAGGCTGTGATCTATCCTTCGTTCCCATCAAACGCGCACAAATATTCTTTTGGCCATCTTAGTTTAAGACTGTAGTGTCTAAGATGATTGTCAGTTGCCTTCTTGAAAAAAAAAGGTATAGATTTTCTAAACGCGAAACGAAACTTCGATTTTGACATGGTAGGCGACGGACGGATTAAGATGGTAGGGGGTGCCACAAGAAATTACCAGATGAGGTTCAGTGGGGAATTTTTGCAGAATTTAAGTCCTTTGAAATTCCCGCATCTATGAGATTGACGGCTCGTGAAGTCATTAGGCCTAAAGAATTTCATTCATTGTCATATCTGGAATACATTTGCTGAGGTTCCGTTAGTAACTGATGGACTTTCGTGACCTTGGTAGGGGAGTTTTGTATGAAAATTGTTGATTGTTTATCTCTGTGTAGTGGTCCCGAAATATTTCTTCTATAGAGAATTACTGAACTACTGTACTTTTGCTAGCCAGGCTGTGATCTATCCTTCGTTCCCATCAAACGCGCACAAATATTCTTTTGGCCATCTTAGTTTAAGACTGTAGTGTCTAAGATGATTGTCAGTTGCCTTCTTGAAAAAAAAAGGTATAGATTTTCTAAACGCGAAACGAAACTTCGATTTTGACATGGTAGGCGACGGACGGATTAAGATGGTAGGGGGTGCCACAAGAAATTACCAGATGAGGTTCAGTGGGGAATTTTTGCAGAATTTAAGTCCTTTGAAATTCCCGCATCTATGAGATTGACGGCTCGTGAAGTCATTAGGCCTAAAGAATTTCATTCATTGTCATATCTGGAATACATTTGCTGAGGTTCCGTTAGTAACTGATGGACTTTCGTGACCTTGGTAGGGGAGTTTTGTATGAAAATTGTTGATTGTTTATCTCTGTGTAGTGGTCCCGAAATATTTCTTCTATAGAGAATTACTGAACTACTGTACTTTTGCTAGCCAGGCTGTGATCTATCCTTCGTTCCCATCAAACGCGCACAAATATTCTTTTTGGCCATCTTAGTTTAAGACTGTAGTGTCTAAGATGATTGTCAGTTGCCTTCTTGAAAAAAAAAGGTATAGATTTTCTAAACGCGAAACGAAACTTCGATTTTGACATGGTAGGCGACGGACGGATTAAGATGGTAGGGGTGCCACAAGAAATTACCAGATGAGGTTCAGTGGGGAATTTTTGCAGAATTTAAGTCCTTTGAAATTCCCGCATCTATGAGATTGACGGCTCGTGAAGTCATTAGGCCTAAAGAATTTCATTCATTGTCATATCTGGAATACATTTGCTGAGGTTCCCGTTAGTAACTGATGGACTTTCGTGACCTTGGTAGGGGAGTTTTGTATGAAAATTGTTGATTGTTTATCTCTGTGTAGTGGTCCCGAAATATTTCTTCTATAGAGAATTACTGAACTACTGTACTTTTGCTAGCCAGGCTGTGATCTATCCTTCGTTCCCATCAAACGCGCACAAATATTCTTTTGGCCATCTTAGTTTAAGACTGTAGTGTCTAAGATGATTGTCAGTTGCCACCTTGAAAAAAAAGGTATAGATTTTCTAAACGCGAAACGAAACTTCGATTTTGACATGGTAGGCGACGGACGGATTAAGGTGGTAGGGGTGCCACAAGAAATTACCAGATGAGGTTCAGTGGGGAATTTTTGCAGAATTTAAGTCCTTTGAAATTCCCGCATCTATGAGATTGACGGCTCGTGAAGTCATTAGGCCTAAAGAATTTCATTCATTGTCATATCTGGAATACATTTGCTGAGGTTCCCTTAGTAACTGATGGACTTTCGTGACCTTGGTAGGGGAGTTTTGTATGAAAATTGTTGATTGTTTATCTCTGTGTAGTGGTCCCGAAATATTTCTTCTATAGAGAATTACTGAACTACTGTACTTTTGCTAGCCAGGCTGTGATCTATCCTTCGTTCCCATCAAACGCGCACAAATATTCTTTTGGCCATCTTAGTTTAAGACTGTAGTGTCTAAGATGATTGTCAGTTGCCTTCTTGAAAAAAAAAGGTATAGATTTTCTAAACGCGAAACCAAACTTCGATTTTGACATGGTAGGCGACGGACGGATTAAGATGGTAGGGGGTGCCACAAGAAATTACCAGATGAGGTTCAGTGGGGAATTTTTGCAGAATTTAAGTCCTTTGAAATTCCCGCATCTATGAGATTGACGGCTCGTGAAGTCATTAGGCCTAAAGAATTTCATTCATTGTCATATCTGGAATACATTTGCTGAGGTTCCCTTAGTAACTGATGGACTTTCGTGACCTTGGTAGGGGAGTTTTTGTATGAAAATTGTTGATTGTTTATCTCTGTGTAGTGGTCCCGAAATATTTCTTCTATAGAGAATTACTGAACTACTGTACTTTTGCTAGCCAGGCTGTGATCTATCCTTCGTTCCCATCAAACGCGCACAAATATTCTTTTGGCCATCTTAGTTTAAGACTGTAGTGTCTAAGATGATTGTCAGTTGCCTTCTTGAAAAAAAAAGGTATAGATTTTCTAAACGCGAAACCAAACTTCGATTTTGACATGGTAGGCGACGGACGGATTAAGATGGTAGGGGTGCCACAAGAAATTACCAGATGAGGTTCAGTGGGGAATTTTTGCAGAATTTAAGTCCTTTGAAATTCCCGCATCTATGAGATTGACGGCTCGTGAAGTCATTAGGCCTAAAGAATTTCATTCATTGTCATATCTGGAATACATTTGCTGAGGTTCCCTTAGTAACTGATGGACTTTCGTGACCTTGGTAGGGGAGTTTTGTATGAAAATTGTTGATTGTTTATCTCTGTGTAGTGGTCCCGAAATATTTCTTCTATAGAGAATTACTGAACTACTGTACTTTTGCTAGCCAGGCTGTGATCTATCCTTCGTTCCCATCAAACGCGCACAAATATTCTTTTGGCCATCTTAGTTTAAGACTGTAGTGTCTAAGATGATTGTCAGTTGCCTTCTTGAAAAAAAAGGTATAGATTTTCTAAACGCGAAACGAAACTTCGATTTTGACATGGTAGGCGACGGACGGATTAAGATGGTAGGGGGTGCCACAAGAAATTACCAGATGAGGTTCAGTGGGGAATTTTTGCAGAATTTAAGTCCTTTGAAATTCCCGCATCTATGAGATTGACGGCTCGTGAAGTCATTAGGCCTAAAGAATTTCATTCATTGTCATATCTGGAATACATTTGCTGAGGTTCCGTTAGTAACTGATGGACTTTCGTGACCTTGGTAGGGGAGTTTTGTATGAAAATTGTTGATTGTTTATCTCTGTGTAGTGGTCCCGAAATATTTCTTCTATAGAGAATTACTGAACTACTGTACTTTTGCTAGCCAGGCTGTGATCTATCCTTCGTTCCCATCAAACGCGCACAAATATTCTTTTGGCCATCTTAGTTTAAGACTGTAGTGTCTAAGATGATTGTCAGTTGCCTTCTTGAAAAAAAAAGGTATAGATTTTCTAAACGCGAAACGAAACTTCGATTTTGACATGGTAGGCGACGGACGGATTAAGATGGTAGGGGTGCCACAAGAAATTACCAGATGAGGTTCAGTGGGGAATTTTTGCAGAATTTAAGTCCTTTGAAATTCCCGCATCTATGAGATTGACGGCTCGTGAAGTCATTAGGCCTAAAGAATTTCATTCATTGTCATATCTGGAATACATTTGCTGAGGTTCCCTTAGTAACTGATGGACTTTCGTGACCTTGGTAGGGGAGTTTTGTATGAAAATTGTTGATTGTTTATCTCTGTGTAGTGGTCCCGAAATATTTCTTCTATAGAGAATTACTGAACTACTGTACTTTTGCTAGCCAGGCTGTGATCTATCCTTCGTTCCCATCAAACGCGCACAAATATTCTTTTTGGCCATCTTAGTTTAAGACTGTAGTGTCTAAGATGATTGTCAGTTGCCTTCTTGAAAAAAAAGGTATAGATTTTCTAAACGCGAAACCAAACTTCGATTTTGACATGGTAGGCGACGGACGGATTAAGATGGTAGGGGGTGCCACAAGAAATTACCAGATGAGGTTCAGTGGGGAATTTTTTGCAGAATTTAAGTCCTTTGAAATTCCCGCATCTATGAGATTGACGGCTCGTGAAGTCATTAGGCCTAAAGAATTTCATTCATTGTCATATCTGGAATACATTTGCTGAGGTTCCCTTAGTAACTGATGGACTTTCGTGACCTTGGTAGGGGAGTTTTGTATGAAAATTGTTGATTGTTTATCTCTGTGTAGTGGTCCCGAAATATTTCTTCTATAGAGAATTACTGAACTACTGTACTTTTGCTAGCCAGGCTGTGATCTATCCTTCGTTCCCATCAAACGCGCACAAATATTCTTTTGGCCATCTTAGTTTAAGACTGTAGTGTCTAAGATGATTGTCAGTTGCCTTCTTGAAAAAAAAAGGTATAGATTTTCTAAACGCGAAACGAAACTTCGATTTTGACATGGTAGGCGACGGACGGATTAAGATGGTAGGGGGTGCCACAAGAAATTACCAGATGAGGTTCAGTGGGGGAATTTTTGCAGAATTTAAGTCCTTTGAAATTCCCGCATCTATGAGATTGACGGCTCGTGAAGTCATTAGGCCTAAAGAATTTCATTCATTGTCATATCTGGAATACATTTGCTGAGGTTCCCTTAGTAACTGATGGACTTTCGTGACCTTGGTAGGGGAGTTTTGTATGAAAATTGTTGATTGTTTATCTCTGTGTAGTGGTCCCGAAATATTTCTTCTATAGAGAATTACTGAACTACTGTACTTTTGCTAGCCAGGCTGTGATCTATCCTTCGTTCCCATCAAACGCGCACAAATATTCTTTTGGCCATCTTAGTTTAAGACTGTAGTGTCTAAGATGATTGTCAGTTGCCTTCTTGAAAAAAAAGGTATAGATTTTCTAAACGCGAAACGAAACTTCGATTTTGACATGGTAGGCGACGGACGGATTAAGGTGGTAGGGGTGCCACAAGAAATTACCAGATGAGGTTCAGTGGGGAATTTTTTCCAGAATTTAAGTCCTTTGAAATTCCCGCATCTATGAGATTGACGGCTCGTGAAGTCATTAGGCCTAAAGAATTTCATTCATTGTCATATCTGGAATACATTTGCTGAGGTTCCCTTAGTAACTGATGGACTTTCGTGACCTTGGTAGGGGAGTTTTGTATGAAAATTGTTGATTGTTTATCTCTGTGTAGTGGTCCCGAAATATTTCTTCTATAGAGAATTACTGAACTACTGTACTTTTGCTAGCCAGGCTGTGATCTATCCTTCGTTCCCATCAAACGCGCACAAATATTCTTTTTGGCCATCTTAGTTTAAGACTGTAGTGTCTAAGATGATTGTCAGTTGCCTTCTTGAAAAAAAAAGGTATAGATTTTCTAAACGCGAAACCAAACTTCGATTTTGACATGGTAGGCGACGGACGGATTAAGATGGTAGGGGGTGCCACAAGAAATTACCAGATGAGGTTCAGTGGGGAATTTTTGCAGAATTTAAGTCCTTTGAAATTCCCGCATCTATGAGATTGACGGCTCGTGAAGTCATTAGGCCTAAAGAATTTCATTCATTGTCATATCTGGAATACATTTGCTGAGGTTCCCTTAGTAACTGATGGACTTTCGTGACCTTGGTAGGGGAGTTTTGTATGAAAATTGTTGATTGTTTATCTCTGTGTAGTGGTCCCGAAATATTTCTTCTATAGAGAATTACTGAACTACTGTACTTTTGCTAGCCAGGCTGTGATCTATCCTTCGTTCCCATCAAACGCGCACAAATATTCTTTTTGGCCATCTTAGTTTAAGACTGTAGTGTCTAAGATGATTGTCAGTTGCCTTCTTGAAAAAAAAAGGTATAGATTTTCTAAACGCGAAACGAAACTTCGATTTTGACATGGTAGGCGACGGACGGATTAAGATGGTAGGGGGTGCCACAAGAAATTACCAGATGAGGTTCAGTGGGGAATTTTTGCAGAATTTAAGTCCTTTGAAATTCCCGCATCTATGAGATTGACGGCTCGTGAAGTCATTAGGCCTAAAGAATTTCATTCATTGTCATATCTGGAATACATTTGCTGAGGTTCCCTTAGTAACTGATGGACTTTCGTGACCTTGGTAGGGGAGTTTTGTATGAAAATTGTTGATTGTTTATCTCTGTGTAGTGGTCCCGAAATATTTCTTCTACAGAAAATTACTGTTTATGTGCTAGACGCCTCATAATTGATGAAATCTGGAAGAGTCTCGTTGTACTGATTCCTGGAAGAACTACTGTACTTTTGCTAGTCAGGCTGTGATCCATCCTTCGTTCCCATCAAACGCGCACAAATATTCTTTTGGCCATCTTAGTTTAAGACTGTAGTGTTTAAGATGATTGTCAGTTGCCTTCTTGAAAAAAAAGGTATAGATTTTCTAAACGCGAAACGAAACTTCGATTTTGACATGGTGGGCGACGGACGGATTAAGGTGGTAGGGGTGGCACAAGAAATTACCAGATGAGGTTCAGTGGGGAATTTTTGCAGAATTTAAGTCCTTTGAAATTCCCGCATCTATGAGATTGACGGCTCGTGAAGTCATTAGGCCTAAAGAATTTCATTCATTGTCATATCTGGAATACATTTGCTGAGGTTCCCTTAGTAACTGATGGACTTTCGTGACCTTGGTAGGGGAGTTTTGTATGAAAATTGTTGATTGTTTATCTCTGTGTAGTGGTCCCGAAATATTTCTTCTACAGAAAATTACTGTTTATGTGCTAGACGCCTCATAATTGATGAAATCTGGAAGAGTCTCGTTGTACTGATTCCTGGAAGAACTACTGTACTTTTGCTAGTCAGGCTGTGATCCATCCTTCGTTCCCATCAAACGCGCACAAATATTCTTTTGGCCATCTTAGTTTAAGACTGTAGTGTCTAAGATGATTGTCAGTTGCCTTCTTGAAAAAAAGGTATAGATTTTCTAAACGCGAAA